>CAKNYM010049295.1:69193-79349 GCA_932195095.1 Andricus curvator | reverse complement strand
AATTACTTGAATTTTATAAATTCCTTGAATTTGGTAATTTCCTTGAATTTGATAAATTCCTTGAATTTCATAAATTCCTTGAATTCAATAAATTTCGTGAATTTGATAAATTCCTTGAATTCCCTTAATTCCTTGACTTTGATAATTTCATTGAATTCCCTTAATTCCTTGAATTTGATAATTTCCTTGAATTCCCTTAATTCCTTGAATTTGATAATTCCCTTGAAGTTGATGAATTCCTTAAATTGGATAAATTTCTTGAATTCCCTTAATACCTTGAATTTGATAATTTCCTTGAATTCCCTTAATTCCTTGAATTTGATGATTTCCTTGAATTCCCTTAATTCCTAGAATTTGATAATATCCTTGAATTTTATATTTTCCTTGAATTAGCTAAATTGCTTGAACTTGATAGATTACTTGAATTTGACAAATTCCTTGAATTTGGTAATTTCCTTGAATTCCTTAATTCCTTGAATTTGATAATTTCCTTAATTCCTAGAATTTGATAATTTCCTTGAATTTGATAATTTCCTTGAATTTTATAAATTGCTTGAACTTGATAAATTACTTGAATTTGATAAATTCCTTGAATTTGATATTACTTGAATTTCATAATTTCCTTGAATTCAATAAATTTCGTGAATTTGATAAATTCCTTGAATTCCCTTAATTCCTTGAATTTGATAATTTCATTGAATTCCCTTAATTCCTTGAATTTGATAATTTCCGTGAATTCCCTTAATTCCTTGAATTTGATAATTCCCCTGAAGTTGATGAATTCCTTGAATTGGATAAATTCCTTGAATTTGATAAATTCTAGAAATTCTTGAAATTAAGAGAATTTTATAGATTGAGTGAATTCTATAAATTCAGTGAATTTGAGAAATTTAGTGAATTCTATAAATTCAGTGAATTCCTTGAATTCTAGGAATTCCATGAATTCAGTAAATTCCTTTAATTGGGTAAATTGCTTCAATTCTATGAATTCTAAGAATTCTGGGAAGTCTGCGAATACGGGAATTCCGTGTATCCTAGGAATTCCTTGAATTCCTTAAATTCAGTGAATTCTAGGAAATGCATGAATTCTAGAAATTCTAGGAATTGCATGAATTCTAGAAATTTCATGAATTCTTGGAATTCCATGAATTTTAGGAATTCGGTCAATTCCTTGATTTGTAGGAATTAAGTGAATTCTTCAAATTAGGTGAATTTCTTTAATTCTATAAATACTGAGAATTTCATGAATTCTGGGAATCCCGCGAATACGGGAATTCCGTGCATTCCGGAAATTCCTTGAATTCTCTTCATTCTTTGTATTCCTTAATCTGTGAATTTGTTTAATTCTGTTAATTTTTTGAGTTTTGCGAAATCGTTGAATTTGAAGAATTCTGGAAATTCCTGGAATTCCTTGAATTTGAAGAATTCTGGAAATTCCTGGAATGCCTTGAATTTGAAGAATTCTGGAAATTCCTGGAATTCCTTGAATTTGAAGAATTCTGGAAATTCCTGGAATTCCTTGAATTTTCCTAATTCCTTCCAATTTTCAAATTTCCTTAATTCCTTGAATTCTCTTAGTTCCTAAAATTCTCTTATTCTATGAATTTGCTAAATTCCTTGAACTTTCTAAATTCCTTGAATTTGCTAAATTTCTTGCATTTGCGAATACCTTGAATTTGAAGAATTCTGGAATTTTCCTAATTCTTTCTAATTCTCAAATTTCCTTAATTCCTTGGATTCCCTTAGTTCCTAAAATTCTCCTATTCCTTGAATTTTCTAAATTTCTTGACTTTGCTAAAATCCTCAAATTTGCGAAATTCCTTGAATTTGCTAAATTTCTTCAATTTGCTAAATTCCTAGAATCGGTTAAATTCCTTGAATTTGGCAAATTCCATCAATTTTGGTAAATTCGTTGAATTTGCCAAATTCGTTGAATTCGCTAAATTTCTGGCATTTGCGAAATTCCTTGTATTCGCTTAATTCTTTGCATTTGCTAAATTCCTTGAATTTGCTAAATTCCCTGAATTCTCCTAATTTCTTGAATTCCTTGAATTCTCACAATTCCTCAAATTCTCTTCACAGAGTTTAATTCCTTAAATTCTTGAATCCCCCTAATTTTGTGAATTCTTCCAATTTTTAGAATTTCTTGAATTCTCCAAATTTCTAGAATTCTGTCAATTCTCATAATTCTTTCAATTCTCTGAATTCTGGGAATTCCTTGAATTTATTTAATTCTGTAAATTTCTTGAATTCTGTGAATGTCTTTAATTCTGTGAATTTCTTGAATTCTGCGAATTTCTTGAATTTTGCGAAATCCTTGAATTTGAAGAATTCTGGAAATTTCTTGAATTTTTCTAATTCTGTCTAATTCTCAAATTTCCTTAATTCCTTGGATTCCCTTAGTTCCTAAAATTCTCCTATTCCTTGAATTTTCTAAATTTCTTGACTTTGCTAAAATCCTCGAATTTGCTAAATTCCTTGAATTTCCTAAATCTCTTGAATTTGTTAAATTTATTGAATTTGCTAAATTCCTAGAATTTGGAAAATTCTTTGAATTTGGTAAATTCCATCAATTTGCTCAATTCCTTGAATTGGCCAAATTCCTTGATTCGCTAAATTTCTTGCATTTGCTAAATTCCTTGTATTTGCTCAATTCTTTGCATTGGCTGAATTCCTTGAATTTGCCAAATTCCTTGAATTCTCCTAATTTCTTGAATTCCCTTAATTCCTAAAATTCTCTTAATTCAGTTTAATTCCTGAAATTCTCTTAATTTCTTGAATTCCCTTAATTTCGTGAATTCCTCAGAATTTCGCGAATTTCTTGAATTCTCCAAATTTCTAGAACTCTGTCAATTCTCATAATTCTCTCAATTCTCTGAATTTTGGGAATTCCTTGAATTTATCGAATTCTGTGAATTTCTTGAATTCTGTGAATTTCTTGAATTCTGCAAATTTCTTGAATTCTGTGAATTTCTTGAATTCTGCGAATTTCTTGAATTCATTAAATTCCCTGAATTCAAGTATTCCAAGGACTTTAAGGGATTCCGAAGATTTTAACATAATATACTAAACGAGAGTTAAAAAAAAAAAAAAAAAGAAACCAACGGCGATACCACGCTGAAAACAAGAGTTCTCGTAAGATCACTGAAGTTCAGGAATACTGCGTGCTGTTGGCCCGTCGTGGGTGTCGTGGGCCCACATTGGTAGTAAATATCCACCTAGAAACACTACCCGAATCGGGTAGTGAGGCAATGAACTTTTGAGTTCGAACTGCTGATCAATATATGTATGTATACTAAACGAGAGAGTATTAATTAATTACTAAACTTGTCTACTGTTTGCTGCGTATTTGTAATAAAAAAGAGGGGCCAACTCAAAAGTAGGCCTTCTATAATCTAGACGACCAACGCCAGATAGGTCGTTTTAGACCAACACTCCAAGAGATGTTTTTTAACACAGAGGTATCTACATAATTATAAACATTAACCATGTGACAAAACAAATGACATACCGTACTCGCAGCGCTGTGGAAACGAGGTGGTCCACCAGCATTGGGCGAGGTGACTGAAGGGATGAAAAAAGGATTTCTCTGATGTGTGATTGTCACCTGAGCACTCAAAGTGACCTCGTAGATGGCACTTGCAATTCGATGCCGATGATAACGAGCTATTCCAAGTACGCGAAAATTACAGACCGTGACAACCACAGCCGGGAGAGCCAGACCCAGCAAAGTATATATGAGGCCATAGAGCGCCGCTGATGAGCCCCAGCTGTCGTTTCCAAAGTCCGGAGCGCAACATCCGAGACCAGGAATATATGTGTATGGCGGTGCTAAACCTGATATTGGTGGCAAACAGAGCAAGAGCGATCCAGTCCAAGAAGCTGCTAATCCAAATATCACTCTGCGCGGAGACACCAACGCCGCGTAATGCAGAGGGGCCGCGATCGCATAATACCTTCATCAAAATAAATTGTCTGTCAAAATTTCTACATCTTAATCTTGCACGTAAACTGGAGCCTAACCAGGTTTCGCTTTCTCTACTTAGATTTAATTTGAGCAGGGATCGAAACATTTAGATTATTAATGGGCGGGGGACCTAAATGGGCGGGGGACCTACATGGTCTAACAAGGGTCCCGTCTAGACCAGTACCCTTAAGAATTAAACAAATCTGTACCTGAACCCTGAAGACATTCAAGGGTCCAGGCCGGACCCATACCCTTAAGAATGTAAAGGGTCCGAACCCAGACCCTTAAGAAATTGAAGTGTCCAGTCCGGACATGAACCCTTGAGAATTTGAGGGGCCGCGCCTGGAATAATTTAAAGGGTCCAGGTCTAAACCTTCAAGAATTTAAATGCTCGGGAACCTTAGATTAAAACATTTGATCGGTTTTATTAGACTAAAGAGTCCGAGTCCGGATCTCGACCCTTTAGAATTTGAAACGTACAAATCCGGACCCGAGTCCTTGAGAATTTAAATTTTCCGGTTCAGACGCGCACCCTGACCCTTAACAATTTAAAGAACCTTGACCTGAACCCTTCAGAATTTAAAAGGTCCGGACCCGAATCCAAACCCTTAAGAGCCATATATATCCGGGTTCGGACTTGCACCCTTAAAAAACTAAACTTAAGACATTTAGGAAATTAAGGGGTCCAACCCGGACCCAAACCCTTGAGAATTCAGAGAGTCCGGGCCTGGATGTGAACCCTTAGGAATTACAAGGGTTCGGAACCTTTTCTGTTTTTTCTCTCATTTTGTCATTAACCAGTTTGTAGATTTCAAAAATTCATAGATATAATTCAAGGAAACTTCTAAAAGGGGCCCGAGGTTAAAGGGTTCATTAGCGGTTCGGGACCCGGCCCATACTCTTAAAAATTTAAAAGGTTTGCATCCGGACTCAAATCCTTGAGATTTTGAACGGTCCGAGGTCGATCCCGCACCCTTAAGAATTTAGAAGGCCCTGGAGAAATTCCGAACTCGGACCCATAATAATTTAAAAGGACTGGATTCATACCTGGACACTTGAATTTAAAGGGTCCGGGACCACACTCCCAACCTTAAGAATTTAAAAGTCCAGGTAGGGGTCCGCAGAATTTTGAAGGTCCGTGTTTACACTTGAACACTTAAGACTTTAAGGAGTCTGGATGCGGATCTGAACCCTTAAGAATAAGGGTCCGAGTGCCGACCCTCAAGAACTTTAGGATTTGGATGCGGCCCGAAACCTCTAAGAATTTAAAAGGTCCGGACCCTAACCTTTAAGAACTTAAAGCATCCAGATTCAGGCCCGGCCGTTCAAGAATTTAAAGAACCCGAGTCCGGACTCCATCCTTTAAGAATTTAAAAGGTCTGGATCCGCACCGGAGTCCTTAAAAATTGGATGATTAAAAAGATCCAGGTCGGGGTTCATACCGTTTAGAGTTTAAAGGGTCCGTCTTCAAACCCGAACCCTTGAGACTGTAAAGGGTTTGGATGCGGGCTCTAACCCGGTAGAATTGAAAAGGGCCGGGTGCGGACCCTAAAGCTTAATAATTTAGAATGTCCGGACCCAAACACGAACCCTTAAGGAAGTTATTGTGTCCGGATGCGTGCCCGGATCCTTAGGTATTTAAAAGGTCTGGGTCCGGACCCGAAACGTTGAGAACTTTAAGGGTCTTGACTTGGACCCATGAGAACATAAAAGATGCTTCAGAGTTTATGGGGTCATTCGTACCTGGACGCTAAAGAATTTTAAGGGTCTGGGTTCAGCCTAAGGCGCTTTAGAATTTAAAGGGCCCGGGTCTTGATCACAACCCTTAAGAATTTTAAAGTCAAGGTCTGGGTCCATACCCCCGACCCTTAAGAATTAAAAGGATTCGGACCAGGACCCTTATAAATTTAAATGGCCCGAGTCCAGATCGGTAGCATTGAGAATTTAAAGGCTCCGGGTTCGGACCCGGACCCTTCAGAATTTACAGGGGCCGGTCCTAGACCCTTGAGAATTTAAAAGGGTTCGGGTCCGGACCTGGACCCTTAAGAAATCAAAAGGTCCTGGTCCGGACCCAAACCCTTGAGAATTTAAAGGGTTTGAGTCCGGTATTCTTAAGATTTGTAAGGGTCCGGCTCCGGACCGGATTCTTAAGGAGCCCTTTAAACTGGTCTCGGCGTGAAAGATTCCGATCTTTGAATTTGAGTTATTAGAATTGAAAAATTGAAAACTGATGGAAAAAGTAAGCTTTTTTGTAGACTAACCTCTCACAGTTCAGGCCGGTTACGGTCCAGAGGGCGACGGGGTGTAGAAGAGCTAAAAGAAATCCGTGAAGAACGCACCAGGTGCCAGCAATCGGCCAAGAACCGGTGCTGAATATTAAAAGCACTAGACAAACTGCCGCCTCGACTGCACCCAAATGAATCAATAGCAAGGTGTTCGCACTTTGCTGTTGATGAATCTGTGTCACATAAGTAAAAAAGATGAAGGGGAATTTTTTATTTTCAATTTTTTCTTAATTGGAAGTAGGACATTTTTTATTTTTCGAGTTTCGTAGCCCCGGGCAGAAAACCTTATAGTTTAGATCGGGTGTCCGTCCGTCGGTTCCTTCATCCGTCCGTCCCTCCGTTTTACTTTTTTCCAAGGAGGGGAATGGAGGGGAAATGAGTGGAGGAGAAGTAGGTGAAATAAGGAGAGGGAAAGTTGGGAAAATGAGGAAGGGAAAGTAGGGGAAGTGAGGGAGGGAAAGTGAGGGGAAATAAGGGGAGGAAAAGCAGGGAAATGAGGAGAGGGACAATAGGGGAAGCGAGGAGCAATGAGGAGAGGGAAAGTAGAGAGATTGAGGGGAAATTGTGAGGCAGTGAATGAAGAGGAAGTGTAGGGAAACGAGGGGAGGGCAAGTAGGGTAAGTAAGGGAAAACGAGAAGGGGAGTAGTTGAAGTGAGGGGAAATTATGGAAGGGAAAGTAGGAGAAATAAGGGAAGGGTAGGGGAAATAAGTGGAGGGATAGTATGGGAAGTGATGGGAAATGAGGACAGGGGAAGTGAGTGGCAATGAGGGGCGGAGGAATTAGGTAGGGGAAGTATGAGAAGGGGAGTACGGAGGAAGGTTTGAGGGGTGAAGTGGGGGGAGTAGGGGAATGTATGGGGAGGGGAAATATGGGAGGGGGAGGTATGAACGTCTTAATAGGCTACGAAACCCTTTTTTGCCCTTTGACTAAAACTCACTCATTTTTTTAATTCACACATTTTTATCGAGTAGACGAGGAGGAACTTTTGGTTTATAATTTTTTTTTTTTTTAATTCAAAGAGGGATATTTTTATTTATTACTTCTATTGAGTGGGAATGGAGACAATTTTGTATTTTTTTTTCTCAAATGGAAAAGGGATATGTTTGTTTTTAACATTTCTATTGAGTTAAACTGGAAGATGGAAATTTTTTATATTTTTAATTTTTATAGAGTTGGCATGAAATTTTTTTTTATCTTAATGGGAAAAGGTATGTTTTTATTTTTAACATTTTTCTCAAGATGAGGGAAAATTTTTTATTTTAAACATTTTTGTTGAGTTGAAGAAGAGGAAATTTGTTTCTAATTTTTTCTTTCAAATTAGAATAGGGGTATTTTAAATTTTGTAATGAGTTGGAATGAAGAAAATTTTATTATTTCATTTTATTTATATTTGGAAAAGGGATTTTTTGGTTTTAAACATTTTTTTTATATTTGAAGAGGGACAAGGGGTATTTTGAACATTTTCCTGGAAAAGAGAGGGAGAAATTTTTTATTCTTCATTAGCCATAGAATACGAATAAAAAATTACTTTTTAAATATCACTCCCATAAGTCTGTTTTATAGGGTACAAAAAACCCCATAAGTGAAAAAATTAGGTTTTGCGCGTTTTTGGCGCTAATCATGATTTTCTTGCGTTTTTTAAATATACAAATTGTTTTTAATACATAAAGTATTACTTTCTATTGATAATTAGATGTTTAAATGCATTGTTTAAATAATTTATTATTGTTTATGGCAATTTTCTCTTAGAATAGAGTTAAAAAGTCGCGGTTTTTTCCGAATTTTTCAATTTGTTTTCAACTTTTTACCTAGAGCGCAGTAACGGTTAATGCAATTTAACAGAAATAATTGTTTAAATAATTTATCATTATTCATAGCAATATTCTTCTAGAATAATGCAAGAAAGTTGTAGTTTTTTCTCAAATTTTTCACTTTTTCTCCACTTATTGTTCACTTTTCGATCAGAGTGACGTAATAATTAATTGAAATTAACAAAACCATAATTGTTTACACAATTTATTATTATTTTCAATAATATTCTCTTTGAATAATGCTAGAAAGTTGCGATTTTTTCTTAATTATTCAAATTTTTGTCCACTTTTCATTTACAGCAAGGTAATAATTAATGTAATTTAACAAACATAATTCTTTAAACAAATTATTATTGTTTATAACTATTTTCAAATATAGTGATTCTAGATAGTTGTGGTTTTTTCTAAAATTGTTTTTTTTTCAATTTTCAATCAGAGTGAGGTAATAATTAATTTAAGTTAACAAACATAATTGTTTAAACAAATTATTTTAATTTTTAATAATATTCTCTTTGAACATGGCTGGAAATTTGCGGTTTTTTCCAAATTTTTCAATTTGTTTTCAACTTTTCACCCAGAGCGAGGTAACAGGTAATGCAATTCAACAGAAATAATTGTTTAAACGATTCATTGTTATTTATAACAACATTTTTCTAGAATAATACTAGAAAGTTGCTGTTTTTTTTAAATTCTTCTTCTTTCACTTTTCACTTAGAGCGAGGTAACAATTAGTGAAATTCAAGAAACATATTTGTTTAAATTAATTATTATTGTTTATAACTATCTTCTTCTATAGTAATGCTATATACTTGAGGTTTTGTCTAAAAAATTTCACTTTTTGTCAACTTTTTACCTACAGCCAGGTAATAATTAATGCACTCTAACAAACATAATTGTTTAAACAATTTATTGTTGTTATCACTATCCTAGAAAATTTACATTTAATATGAAAGAGATTGTTTAAAAAATGATTCTCTCTAATATTTATTTATTATTTGTTTATAACTAAAAAGCCAATGCAAAGTTAAAAATTCAGAAAAAACCGCAATTTTCTAGCAATTATCTAAGGAAGATAGTTATAAACAATAATAAATTGTTGAATCAATTACATTTGTTAACTTGCATTAATTATTACCTCACTAAGTGAAAGGTGGACAAAAAGTTAAAAATTTCAGAAAAACCGCGACTTTCTAACAAAATTTAAAGATAATATAATTATAAATAATAATAAATGGTTTAAACAATTATTTTTGTTCAATTGAATTGATTATTGTCTCACTCCAACTAAAAAATTGAAAATAAGTTGAAAAATTCGGAAAAAACCGCGAATTTCTATCTCTATTCTTAGAGAAAATTGCTAAGAACAATGATAAATTGTTTACAAAATTTATGTGAACATCTAATTATTATCAGTAGAAAGGAGTATTTTATGTATCAGAAATTTTTTTTTTAATCGCAAAACAATCATAATTAGCGCTAAAAGCACGCAAAACCCAATTTTTCACATATGTTGTTTTTTTGGGACCCTATACAACAGACTTATGAGGGTGATAATTAAAAAGTAATTATTCATTTGTATTCTATAACTAATTGTGAAGAGAAATGTTGAGTTTCAACTCGATTCACCTAATATTAACGATTCTGAATAAAATTTACAAAAACGTATTTTTTCTTATGGGAAATACCTGTTAAACTTTATGGGGCTTGCAAAATTTTTTAATGCATTTTTGGACTACTCTAATGTACAATATCGACGTCTCCATTCCATACCCCTTTATGTTGCGTTTAGGCGGTGTACCGCGACGGAGAGCTGTACACCGCCTAAACTCGACGTGGAGCAGTATAGAATGGAGAAGTCGTTATGATAGGTGACATAAATATCCAATAAAATTTGTCTTTTCTGTAAAAAAAATTTTATTGGTTATTTATGCTATCTATTATATCGACGCTTCCATTCTATACCGCTCCACGCCACCTTTGGGCGGTGTACAGCTCATTTTTCCTTCGAATAGGACCATGGAGTTATACAGCGACCAAATTCGACGTAGAGCTGTACACCGCCTAAGAGCGACGTGGCGCTGCACACCGCCC
>CAKNYM010049295.1:48493-59340 GCA_932195095.1 Andricus curvator | reverse complement strand
AGGATTTGAAATATTTTAGGGTATTTTAAAAGATTCCAAGGAATTTTTAACAGTTTTGTATATTTGAAGAGATTCTAAGGAATTTTAAAGAATTTCGGGTATTTTTAAAACTTCGAAGGAAATTCAAAGAGCTTTAAAATGTTCCAAGGTATTCCAAAGGATTTGAAATATTTTAGGGTATTTTAAAAGATTCCAAGGAATTTTTAATAGGTTCCAATAATTTGAAGGTATTCCAAAGGATTTTAAAGGATTTAGGATATTTTTGAAAATTCCAAGGAATTTTCAACAGCTTTAAAAAGTTTCAAAGTATTTCAAAAGATTTCAATTGATTCGAAATATTTTAGGGTATTTTCAAAAGATTCCAAGGAATTTTTAATAGTTTTTTTTTATATTTTGAAGAGATTCAAGAGATTCAAATGTTCCAAGATTTTTCAAAAGATTTCAAAAGAATTTGAAATATTTCAGGGTATTTTAAAAGATTCCAAGGAATTTTCAATAGTTTTTTCTAATTTGAAGAGATTCCAAGAAATTTGAAAGATTTTGGGGTATTTTTAAAACTTCCAAGGATTTTCAAAGAGCTTTGAAATGTTCCAAGGTATTTCAAATGATTTGAAATATTTTAGGGTATTTTAAAAGATTCCAAGGAATTTTTAATAGTTTTGTATATTTTGAAGAGATTCCAAGGAATTTTAAAGATTTCAGGGTACTTTTAAAAATTCAAACGAAATTTAAAGAGCTTTAAAATGTTCCAAGGTATTCCAAGGATTTGAAATATTTTAGGGTATTTTAAAAGATTCCAAGGAATTTGTAATACTTTGTTATATTTTGAAGAGATTCCAAGGAATTTTAAAGATTTTGGGGTACTTTTAAAACTTCGAAGGAATTTTAAAAAAGCTTTAAAATGTTCCAAAGTATTTCAAAGGATTTGAAATATTTAAGGGTATTTTAAATGATCGCAAGGAATTTTTAATAGGTTCCAATAATTTGAAGGGATTCCAAAGGATTAAAAAAATTTTAGGGTATTTTTAAAACTTCCAATGAATTTCAAAGAGCTTTAGAAGGTTCCAAGGTTTTTCAAAAGATTGAATAAAATTTGAAATAGTTTAGGACATTTAAAAATATTCCAACGAATTTTTAATAGATTTTAATAATTTGAATGGATTCCAAAGGGTTTTGAAGGATTTAGGGCATTTGTAAAAATTTCAAGGAATTTTCAAAAGCTTCAAAAAATTTGTAGGTATTTCAAAATATTTCAGTTGATTTAAAATATTTTCTGGTATTTTAAAAGATTCCGAAGAATTTTCAAAAGATCTCAATAACTTGTAGGAAATTCAAAGGCATTTAAAGTATTTTAAAAAATTTCAAGGAATTTTCAAGAGTTTTAAAAAGTTTCAAGAAATTTCAAAAAATTTTAATCGGTTTGTAATATTTCAGGGTATTTTAAAAGATTTTAAGGAAATTTTAATAGATTTCAATAATTTAAGTAGATTTCAAAGATTTTAGGGTATTTTTTAAAATTTCAAGGAATTTTTAAGAGCTTAACAAATATCAAGATAGTTTAAAAGATTCTAAAGGATTTTAAATATCGTAAGGTATTTTTAAAAGATTTCAATAATTGCAAAACCTTTAAACAATTGGTATTTTAAAAGATCTGAAGGATTTCAGGAATATCACCAGCTTTCATGGATTTGAAGAGATTCTTAAATATTTTTTACAATTCATTTGAATTCATTTGGAATGCACCCTGAATTCTCTTCGCTTTTTTCAATTCACTTGAATTCTTCTGAATTTACTCTATTCAGTGGAATTTTTTTTAGTTTTTGTTCAGGTTATCTTGAAATCTTTTGAACTCTCCTTGAATTCTTAGACATTTCATCAAATTCTTTTGAATTCCCTGAAATTTTTCTAAATTCTTTTCAATGAATTCACTGAATTTTTCATATTTTTAAATTGTTTTCAATTCGTTTTAATTTTTAGGGTTTTGTAGTCTCGGGCAGAAACCCTTATAGTGTCTTTAGGGTGTCTTTCCGTCCGTCGTACTTTTTGTCTAAGAGGGGAAGTGCGGGAAGGGGTAGGGAAGTAGGGAAAGGGAAGTATGGGGGAGGAGGACTGGGGAGGGGAAGTAGGGAAAGTGATGTTAGTAGTAGGGAAAGTGAGCATAGGGAAATAAGAGAGAGGGAAAGTATAGGAGTGTGCATCGACGGAAGGACCAGGAAGTGAAGGGGGAAGTGAGGGAAGTGAGAGGAGGGAAATTATGGGAGGCAAAGAAAAGTACGGGAAGTAGAGAAAGGGAAGTGAGGGTAGAAATGGAGGACTAGGAAGAGGTCGTAGGAGAAATGATGATAGGGGAAATATAGGAGAGAGAAGTGGGGGAAGGGATGGGCAGTGATAGGGGAAGTAAGGGGTGGGATAGTAGGTGAAGGGAGGGGATGTAGGGGGATTGTGGGGAGGCGAAGTGAGAGGACGTAAATTATGAGTGGGGGAGAAAAGTAATGGAACTGATGAGAAGGAAGTGAGGCGAGAGGAAGTGTAGGAAGGAGAAGTGGGGGAAGGGATGGAAAGTGAAGGGGAAAGGAAGGTGAGGGATATTAGGGTTAAGATGGGGAGGTAGGGAAAGCGTGGGAAGAGAAATTATTGTATAGGAGGGGAAGTAGGCGAAAGGAGGGGTAGTAGGAGAGGGGGGATTTAAAAGACTTAATTAACGTTTTAATAGGCTGCGAAACCCTTTTTTATCTCTTTCCCTTAAATTGCTTTAAATTCATTCCAATTTTACTGAAATCAATTAATTTATTTTTATTTTTTCCAATTCATTTGAATTCTTTTTAATTTAACTTGAATTCTTTCGAAATCTTATAAATCAAATTCTGGGAATAGTAAATTAGACATTTATAAATTTAAAATAGTTTTATTCCATTTTAAAGAATTCTATAGATATTAAAAATGTAATTTTGGCCTTTATATATAAAGCCCATGTATTAATGGTCAGGGAAAAACTAAAAATTTGTCATTGAAAAGTTAGGAAATTTTGAAAATGATGTTTTTCGGCTACCCTTCTTTTGGTTTTTATGTACCTCATTTCGTGAAAAAAGTGTCTTGATTTTTAGGGTTTCGTAGTCCGGGGCAGACACCCTTACAGTTAAGTAGAGGATGGAGAAGTAAGGGAAGGGAGGAGAGGTGGTAATGAAAGGGGTGGGGAAGTAGACGAATGAAGAGGAGAGAAAGGGCGAAGAAGGGTGAGGAATTGAGAGGATGGATAGTAGGGAAGGATGGGGAAGTAAGGGGGACGAAGAGATGGGAAATAGAGAAGGAAGAAGTATGGGAAGGGAGGGGAAGTGAGATGATGGGGGTTATGAGACAGTAGGGGAAGTAGGCGAAAAGAGGGTTAGACGAAGAAGGGAGAGGAAGATAGAGGAAATGCGAGAAGGGGTAGTAAGGAAGTGAGGAGAGTGAGAAATAGGGAAATTGAGGGGAAGTGAGAGGAGAGCGATATGGGTGGGGAGGAGAGTGACAGGGAAGGGAGGTGTCGTAGCAAAATGAGGGTGAGTAGAGTGCGGAAGTAATTTGTGGGGAAGTAGAGGAGGGAGAAGTGAGAGGATTTGAAGGAGGAAGTAAGGGGATGGTTAGTAAGGGAAGTGAGGAGAGAGAAAGTAGGGGAGGGAGAAGCAGTGAAGGGAGGGAAGCGAGGGACAGGCGTATTATGCAAGGGGAGGGGAAGTAGGCGAAAGGAGGGAAGAGAAAAGTCGATGAAGGGTGAGGAAGTGACAGAAGTATTAGGACAGGGAGGGACTGAGGGAAGCGAATAGAAGTGAAATAGGAGAGAGAAGTATAGGAAGAGGTGGGAAGTGAGATGAGTAGGGTAATGGGAGGGTAGGGGAGTAGGAGAAAGGTGGGAAGGGGGTGAAGGGGAAGGGATAGGAAGTTAGAGGACTGGCAGTAAGGAAGTGAGGGTGAGTAGGAAGGGGAAGTGAGTAGGTAGGGGAAGTGAGGAGAAGGAGAATGAGGGAGAAGTAGAGGAATGAAGGGTAAGTGAGAGGAGGGGAAGTAGAAGAAATAAGGAGAGTAGGAAAGGGAATGTTTAGGAGAGAGAGATTTGAATGACCTAATTAAGATTTTAATAGGCTGAGAGATCCTTTTTGGTAGGCGCGCTACATTTTTTTATTTTTTTTGTTTTTTTAAATATTATTAATAACAATTTGTGAAATTATTTCCAAATATTTAGTGTCACTTCATTGTCCTCCAAGATCTTGGAGTCTGTAATTTGGTTAGCAGGAAGCATTGCGTTTCCATTAAGGACCATTAAGGAAACCTGACGTCGACGTCGGGACGGCTTGCGATTTCCGTCGTTCCTGTAGCACTAGTTTGGTTTGCCAAATATACAAATATAGGGCAGAAGCAGCAAATTGCATGTCACATCTAATGAAGATTTGAAATGCAATTAGTCTCGTCCTTGAAGATTTTTACTGGTTATTTCATCTCAAATTTTTTAAATAATTTATAAATCTAAGAAAATAGACATATTATTAAATATAAAAAAGGCGAAAGAAAGGAATACAAAATATTGAATAATTATGTTAAATAAACAATTACTCTTAATCAATTACAATTACGTACCTAATCACGAGTTTTTTATATAGTTATATAGTTTATTTATTATTATTATTTATTTTTATTTTATATAGTTTTTTTTTATACTAAAATTTTTTGAAATGTTTTCAAATATTTTTGAATTTTTCTAGACAAAAGTTCCAGAGTATTCTAGAGTCTTCTGAGTACTTCTGAGTTATTAAAAAAAAAAAAATTTCTTTCCTTTTTGATATGTTTAGTAAATTCTAGAATTTTTTTTAAATTTCTAGAATATTCTGGAATTGAAAAAAAAAAATAAATGAAATACTTTACAATTTCTTTAAAGAATAAGGAATGGGTAGGCCGGTTCTAGGCGCGAATTCCTACCTTACCGACTTCGAGAGAATTCTGCAGCTGAAGTGGTTCGAGTCCGTGCTAAGTTTCTAGAATTTTTTCAAAGGGTCCCGATGACGTCACAAAATAATATTGCGCAATTGTGAGAGACGAATTTAGGTAAACAGCTTCAAGATTATTTATTATCTCAATTAAGCATTTCGCGTAAACAATTTCAAGGTTATATTTTGAAATTCTTAATTGAGATATAGAATAACCTTGAAGTTGTTTACGCAAATTTTGAACAACTTCAAGATTATTTATTATCTCAATTAATCATTTCCCGTAAACAATTTCAAGGTTATATTTTGAAATGCTTAATTAAGATATTGAATAACCTTGAAGTTGTTTACGCAAATTTTGAACAACTTCAAGATTATTTATTATCTCAATTAAGCATTCCGCGTAAACAATTTCAAGGTTATATTTTAAAATTCTTAATTGAGATCATGAATAAACTTGATTTGTTCACGCAAATTAATCTTTCACGATTGCGTAGTATCATTTTGTGACGTCATTGAGGCCCTTTGAGAACATTCTAGAAACTTAGCACGGACACGAACCACTTCAGCTGAAAAATGTTCTCGAAGTCGGTAAGGTAGGAATTTGCCTTTGGAATCTAGAAATGTGTAACTTTTGAAAAAAATCTCAGTTTTGTGATAAAGTTGGAAATATTTTCATCGACATTTCTCTCTCCTGAAATTGATTCAACTACAGTCGTGAAGGCGTAAGTGCCTTTAGTCATCGCTGCGTAATAGCCACGCATATAAAAAATTCTATAAAAAGGTGCCGTAAAACTGCAGCACTTTTCTTAACAAATACCTCGCCAACGTAAATCCTTTACTCACAACCGTTACGAATTCAATAAAAATTGTTGTCCTTGCGAATTCAATAAGTATAGTGCTTCAATACAATTGCATTATTCGATTATTGAGAATCTTATCGCAATGAAATTACAATAAAATGGTGGACAATACTATCCTTTCTAAAAAAAAGTGGAACGAAATTCTCGACTATTTTCATTTTGTTGTTTTGAATTTTCGGGAATTCGGTAAATCGCAATTTTCAAATTGACGCGTTTAGGCGGTGTACCGCGCCACATTGTATTTAGGCGGTGTACACGTGGAATTTAGGCAGCGTACCGCGCCACATTGTGTTTGGGCGGTGTACACGTCGCATTTAGGCGGTGTACCGCGCTACATTGTATTTAGGTGGGGTACACGTCGAATTTAGGCGTTGTACCGCGCCACATTGTATCTAGGCGGTGTACACGTCGCATTTAGACGGTGTACCGCGCCACATTGTATTTAGTCGTTGTACACGTCGCATTTAGGCGGTGTACCGCGCCACATTGTATCTAGGCGGTGTACACGTCGCATTTAGACGGTGGACCGCGCCACATTGTATTTAGGCGGCGTACACGTCGCATTTAGGCGGTTTACCGCGCCACATTGTATTTGGGCGGTGTACACGTCGGATTTAGGCGGTGTACAGGTCTCCGTTGCGTTTGGTCTCTGTACAGCTCTAAGTCCTGTGTATAAGCATAGGACCTGGAGCTCTACAGGAATCAAACACAACAGAGAGTTGTACACCGCCCAAACGTGACGAGGCGCGGTACACCGCCTAAACGCACCGTGGAGCGATATTGAATGGAGGCTTCAAAATGAAGATTTTCAATTCTAAATATTTATTCCTGAAAGAGAAAATGTAAATTGTAAATCTTTCTTTAATAATAAGGGCAACAATTCTGTTCTTAACATTTAACAACATTTTTTTTTAATGACAAACGGATTATCCAAATAAGTAATTTTACTTGATGATGCAATTCATTTCTGAACGTTTCTAAACATTATTATTAATTAGGATTAATTTTAAATGTCTTTTTTATTTACCAAAATTTATTTTAAGAGAATATTTAAACAGATTTAAATGCATTCCAAAAGATTACGAAGATTGTCAAAAAAGATTTCGATTCTAATGCAATTTTTTTGCTTTCGACGACATGGAGCAGTTTAGGCGACGTGGAGCAGTTTAAGCGACATGGAGCAGTTTAGGCGACGCGGAGGAGTAGTTTAGGCGATGTGGAGCAGTTTAGGCGACGTGGAGCAGTTTAAGCGACATGGAGCAGTTTAGACGACGTGGAGCAGTTTAGGCGACGTGGAGCAGATTAGGCGACATGAACCAGTTTAGGCTACGTGGAGCAGTTTGGGCGACATGGAGCAGTTTAGGCGACATGAAGTAGTTCAGGCTACGTGGAGCAGTTTAGGCGACATAGTGTAGTTTAGGCGACGCGGAGGAGTAGTTTAGGCGACGTGGAGCAGATTCGGCGACATGAAGCAGTTTAGGCTACGTGGAGCAGTTTAGGCGACATGGAGCAGTTTAAGTGACGTGACTTTCCAGAACTTTTTAAAATTTTGGGAAACACGTGAATAATTTTGAAAGATATATGTAGAAGTTTTTAAATAATTTGAAAAATAATTCAAAATTGGAAAAAATGTCAAAAAACTTGAAACAAAACGTAGATTTTTTAAAATTCATGGGAATATTTAAAGTGATTCTTTATTTTATAAATTAATTTGAAGAGAATATTTAGAAAGATTTATAAACATTTCGAAAGATTCGCAAAATTTTCAAACAAACATCTTGAAAATTTTTAAAATATTTTTTTCATTTTGCAGCATTTCAAAACATTTTTTTTAAAATTCGAATCATTTAAGGAGATAGTTTAAGTGCTCTGAAAAAATAATCTAAAATTTGAAAATATTTAAAAATATTTAAACAAAATGTAGATTTTTTGGAAATATCAAAAACTTTCAAAATATTTCGGAAAATGTCGAAAAAAATTATTATTTTTTTGGTTGAAAATAATTTTTTTTCAACTGAAAATGTAACGATTCCTATTGAGTATTCCATAATATTAGTTGAAAATTCATATCTTTTGTTGAAAATAAATTTTTTTAACTGAAAATTTAGCCACTCAACTTTTTGTTGACAATTTATTTTTTTTTAGTTGAAAATTCATGTATTTTGTTGAAAAATCATATCTTTTTTGGTAGAAAAATAACTTTTTAGTTGAAAATAAAACTTCTTGATTAATTCATCATTTTAGTTGAAAACGTAACTATTTTGTTGAAAATTTTTTTTTTTAATTTATTTTTTCAACTGAAAATTTAACGTTTCAATTTTTTGTTGACAATTTACTTTTTCTAGTTGACAACTTAATTTTTTTAGTTAAAAATTCCTTAAAGATTCATCATTTTATCTAAAAATTCATCTTTTTGGTTAAAAATTCAACTATTCCAGTTGAAGATTTTGAATCTTAGTTGAAAATTTATTTGTTTGGTTGAAAATTATTTTTTGTTGGAAATTTATCTTTTTTGTTCGAAATTCAACCATTATGTTGAAATTTTTGTCTTTTTTAGTTGAAAATTCATCACTTTGTTTGAAAACGTAACTATTTTTTGGAAAATTATGTCAATTTTTTTAACTGAAAATTTAACCATTCAATTTTTTGTTGACAATTTATTTTTTTTAGTTGACAATTAATTTTTTTTTTTAGTTAAAAATTCATGTATTTTATTGAAAATTCGTATTTTTTGGTAGAAAACAAATCTTTTTGGTTGAAAATTCAAATATTCCAGTTGAAGATTTTTAATTTTCGTTGAAAATTTATCAGTTTGGTTAAAAATTATTGTTTGTTGGCAATTTATCTTTTTTGTTCCAAATTCAACCATTTAGTTAAAAATTTGTCTTTTTTAGTTGAAAATTCCTGTATTTTGTTGAAAAATCACATATTTTTGGTAGAAAAATAATCTTGTTTGAAAATTCCTCTTTTTGGTTAAAAATACAACTTCTTGATTGAAAGTTACACTCTTTTGTTAAAAATTCATCATTTTAGTTGAAAATTCATCACTTCATTTGAAAACGTAACTATTTTGTTAAAAATTTTTATTTTTGTCTAAATTATTTTTTTTTTAACTGAAAATGTAACTATTGCAATTGATTATTCCATAATATTAGTTAAAAATTCATATCTTTTGTTGAAAAACAATTTTTTCAACTGAAAATGTAACCTTTTAATTTTTTGTTGACAATTTACTTTTTCTAGTTGAAAATTGATTTTTTTTTAGTTAAAAATTCCTTAAAGGTTCATCATTTTATATAAAAATTCATCTTTTTGGTTAAAAATTCAACTATTCCAGTTGAAGATTTTTAATCTCAGTTGAAAATTTATTAGTTTGGTTGAAAAATGATTTTTGTTGAAAATTTATCTTTTTTGTTCAAAATTCAACCCTTAGGTTGGAAATTTGTTGAAAATTCATGTATTTTGTTGAAAATTCGTATTTTTAGTAGGAAAAAAAATCTTTTTTGGTTGAAAAGTTAACTATTCCAGTTAAAGGTTCATATTTTATCTAAAAATTCATCTTTTGTTTGAAAATATAAATATTTCAATTAAAGATTCATAATTTCAGTTGATAATCTATCACTTTGTTCAAAAATTTGTTTGTTTTTTTGGTTGAAAATTAATATTTTTAACTAAAAATTTAACTGTTTCATTTTTGGTTGAAAACTGATGTTTTTTACTTCAAAATTCAACTATTTAGTTGAGAATTTATGTATTTTGTCGAAAAATCTTCTCTTTTTTGTAGAAAATTAATTCTTTTTTTTGTTTTGAAAACTCAACTATTTAGTTAAAAATTTATCTGTGTTTTTGAAAAGATAGATAAAAGAAGATAAAAAAACATTTCTTTGAATTAATATTCAAATTCATGGACTTTAGAGACCAATCCAAGAAATGAATAATTATGTTTTCAGTATTAGTTAATTATTTAATTAAACAATTTCAGGGAATTTTTTCCCAGAATTTGAGTAGACACCCTGATTTAAAACAATTATTTGAATTAATTTTTCATTTAATATAATATTAGAAACAGTAATTATTATAATAATTTTTTTCTCAAGAAAAGTCCGGAATTTTTAGATTCACCTTCTTTAGAAAATTGTAGTTTTTTCTAGAAATACCTTGTTGAAGGGAAATCATTTCAGAGAGGATTGGTCATAATGTGGTCAGAGAAAAAGTGAGAGGGAACAAAATCGATTGAAGCTCGTCCTGGTTTTACACGAAATCATTGTTGAGGTTTGTGCAGATAAAACCGTCGAATCGATTTAATGTGGTCTAATAAAAGCAATAACTTAATATGATGCGATTTTTTTTCTCATAAAAATTAAAAACTATATGGAATTGTCTCTAAAGATAGGGATTTATTATTTATTCAATTATTTAAGATTCTGATCTTTAAATATTAATGGTTAGGGAAAATGAAAAATTGGTTATGAAAAAATCAGGGAATTTTGAAAAAGAAATTTTTCGGCCACCCTGATATTGACATCTCCATTCCATGCTGCTCCACGTCGCTGTTAGGCGACGTGGAGCAGTTTAGGCGACATAGAGCAGTTTAGGCGACATGAAGCAGTTTAGGCGACGTGGAGCAGATTAGGCGACATGATGCTTCATGTCGCCTAATCTGCTCCACGTTGTCTAAACTGTTCCACGTCGCCTAAACTGCTCCACGTCGCTTAAACTGCTCCACGTTGTCTAAACTGTTCCACGTCGCCTAAACTGCTCCATGTCGCCTAATCTGCTCCACGTCGCCTAAACTGCTCCACGTAGCCTCAACTGCTTCATGTCGCCTAATCTGCTCCAAGTTTCCTAAACTACTCCTCCGCGTCGCCTAAACTGCTCCATGTCGCCTAATCTGTTTCACGTATACTAAACAGCTTCATGTCGCCTAATCTGCTCTACGTAGCCTAAACTGCTTCATGTCGCCTAATCTGCTCCAAGTCGCCTAAACTACTCCTCCGCGTCGCCTAATCTGCTCCACGTAGCCTAA
>CAKNYM010049294.1:40187-91514 GCA_932195095.1 Andricus curvator | reverse complement strand
TCCAAACTCAAAGTTCTGTTTCTTACAATTTCCATAAAAATGCGTGTTATTTCGTGTCTTAAACAATTCAAACTTTTGGTGAACTGAACTTTAAGAAAATATTTTATTTCAACTTGAATTATATTGCAGTAAAGTGATGAGCCAAGCATGCAGACAACTAAATGACTAAAGAACCTAATGATTTTTGAACCTTTTTTTAATAATAAACAAACTATTTACACAAAATGTTTTATAAAGTTACGACGTCGAATCCTACGTCTACGTCATATCCTACGTCGTTTCCGAGGCAGTGTCCTACGTAATTTCTGACGTAATTGCCTCCGTAATTTCCTCCAAAATTTCAATAGAGGAAAAAGATCTTGATCCTAACTATTTATTATAATTTTTATAATTCCGAATTACTGTTTGGCATAATTTATCGTAGGTATGTTTAGTACTTAATACTCTCTGGTTTGGTGTATTATTTTGAATTCACATTTTAATTCCTTTTGATTGCTGGAAGTTCTTTGATATCTTTTAATTCTTTTGGAGCTGATTAACTTCATTGAAATATCTGAATTCTCTAAATTCCTTGAATTCTCTGAGTTCCTCAAATTCTCTGACTGTGAATTCTTAAATTCTCTTAATTCATTGAATCCTCTGAATTTCTTGAATTTTTTGAATTCCCTGAATTCTCGGAATTCCCTGAATTCTCAGAATTCCTTGAATTCTCTGAAAATCTCTCAATTCCCTGAATTACTTGAATTTTTTGAATTTCTGAAATTATCTGAATTCTTCCAATTCTTCTTAATTGTTTAACATTTTTTGCAGTATTTTGAAGTCCATTGGAATTGAGGGAATTCTCCGAGGGTTTGACATTTCGACCAAATGGGTGTACACCTACTTCTGACTTCAAGATACTTCAGGATATTCAATGACTTCAGAAGATTTCACTGAGTTCAGGAGATTTCAAGTGACTTTAGGAGAATTCAAGTGACTTTAAGTGACTTCATGGGAATTCACGTGACTTCAAGTGACTTCACGTGACTTCATGTGAATTCAAATGACTTCAGACATTTCGGGAGATTTCAAGTGACTTCAGGATAATTCAAGTGGCTTCAAAGGGTCCGTCCATATAGCACGTGGACAATTTTTTACTACATCTTCACCCCCGCCCCCACCCCTCGTGGACAATCGTGGACTTTTGACGAACTCTTTCCCCCTGGATCCTCTGTCCACGTGGACTTATTTCATATTTTATGAAAATATGGATAATTTTGGTATTCAATAGAATTTTCAAATCTTCAAATAAAGTGCTCTCAAAAATTTTCAAAATGTGCTCACTTTTTGAATTTCCATCCAAAATAGCTGATTAACGAACTCGTTTTTTCTTTGCAGGCCGTAAAAAAGTGTGCCAACGCACAATCTAATCTGATAAATCTTTCGAAAGTTATCGTGCCTACACGATACAGACAGATAGCCATACGGACAGACGGACAGACAGACATACAGACAGACACCTTCGTAAAAATCGTTTTTTCTGACTCAGGAGGTCTGAAAACGTGGAGGTTTGATGAAAACCGACTATGTCAAATTTTACATAAAACTAATACCTTCTCATTAGAATGAGAATGTAATAAATGTGTTAAAAAAAAATTATATTCAGATTTGTGGGTGATTCTGAACCAATATATTTAGATTATTACATTTTCCGGAAAAGTGAGGTAGTTTGATGTCTGGTTTTTAATTGTGAATCTGTTTCATGCTCATTTTGCATAAAATTATTCATGAAAAAGTATATTTCTTTTCGACCTTCAATAAAAAATGATATTCGTTTTCGCCAGCCCCATGAAGTTTAACACATATTTCCCCAAAAAAATACGTTTTTGTACATTTTATTCAGAATCACCCAGAAAAAAAATCTTATTAAATTAAAGAAAACATTTTTTTGACTAAGTTTTTTTGATTCAACAAATAAATATATTCATATCAAAAGAAAATTTCTTTGATTTTAATAAATGACGTCACGCAGATTCTTCCATTTTAAAAAATTATTTGTTTAAATGATTTTTTTGATTTAAAACAAAATTCTTTTGACTCAAAAAAATTACTAAGTTAAATTAAAGAAATAATTTCTTTAGAGTCATTAATTTGAAATAAAGAAATTATTTCTTTGAATCAAAGAGAGATTTTCTTAATCCACGTTACTAATGCGCCACGCGATTGCGCAGAACAAACGAGTTTGAATATTTTACGTGCCGCGCTATTCGTGAACACGTGTTGTCAACTTTTTGGGCTTTGGGAAGACGCGTAGTTGAGCCGGCTCGAAAAGTTTATTGAAATCTGTAGTCACTGTAGAAAATGGGTGATAAGGAAGTGTGTGACATCCTAGCTTCTTGGGGATTAGCAGATACGATAACAGCTTTCTACCGTAAGTATAGTATATACTTTTATTTTATGCGCTTTATACTGCAAGACCTAACCCCATTTTTATATGTAAATTTGTTATGCCTCTGCACAATTTCAATATAATTTTTCTTTTTGTCTTGAATTTCCGTTAAAAATTGTAAATTAGGAAAGAATAAGTTTTATTTACACACCAAAAATATTAAAATAAACTTTTTTTCCTTAGGTGAACATATAAACCATGAAAATTTCTTGCAACTCGAAGTTTCCAATCCGCTGATTGAAAACATAATCCCGTGCGAAGAAAAGCAAAAATTTTTTATAGAAAAGTTATCCTTTTATCAAGGATTAAATCTTGAAACGGTTCCCATCGAAATAGAAGATGCTTTACAGTCAATGACGGTTAATGCTTTTTATAGATCTGATTCTACAAATTGATATTTACAAAGATATTAAAGGTAAAATAAAAAATGATATTTCTTTAATTTAAAGCAATTTTTTATTTGAATCAATGAAATATTTCTTTAATTTAAAGAAATCTTTGGTTTGAAGCAAAGAAATATTTCTTTAATTTAAAGAAATTTTCTGTTTAATTTAACGAAATATTTCTTTAAATCAAATAAAAAAATTTATTTCAATCAAACAAATGTTTCTTTGACCGTATATCAATACTAGAATTTCTTTGATTTAAAGAAAGTTTCTTTGATTCAAATAAACTTTTTTCTGGTTGATCGTCAATATTAGGTGAATCGAGTTGAAACTCAATATTGTTCTTCACAATTAGTTATAGAATACAAATAAATAATAAGTTTTTGAATATCACCCCCATATATTTGTTTTATAGGGTCCCAAAAACAGTCGGATTGATATCCAGGTTTGATAGGATTTTGAGCTAGATCGACAATTTAGAAATAGCTTTTCTTGTGTTTAAAGATTTACAAAGAAAAATTTTACCTTGTTTAAGAATAAGAAAAACTTGTTTGACATTCAAAATACAACAACACGATATCTAGCTTATTTGTTCGCGTCTCTGAAACGCGTCGGTCGACCTATTGTTGAAACTTTTATGACCTACCAGTACCGATTTATGAAGTTTAAAAAAAAAAAGTTCATTCTGTCTATATGAAAAAAACTTTGTTGATATTCAAAACACGACAATATTTCATGTAGAGTTTTTGTTCGCGTCCTTGAGACTTATCGATTGACCTATTGACGAACCTTCTATGACCTCTTGTGATCTAGCAATACCGTTTTATAAATTT
Organism: Andricus curvator; assembly: GCA_932195095.1. Lineage (NCBI taxonomy): Eukaryota > Metazoa > Arthropoda > Insecta > Hymenoptera > Cynipidae > Andricus > Andricus curvator. Next base: position 87,867 of record CAKNYM010049294.1, on the reverse strand, counting down.
AACAAATATATTGTTTATCTTGTTGTCATATTTGTTCACGTCTTCGAGACGCGTGGATTGATCTATTGGCGAACTTTTGAAGACTATTATTGATTAATCAATAGGTACTCAGAAAGTTTTAAGAAAAGTTATATTGTTTCAATAAGGTTTTAATTTGAAATATAAAACTACCGTAGGTTAAAAAGTTGTTCATTGTAACAGAACACATCAATTGACATTTTGATGGGCCCTCTGATTTTCAGAAAAAAATTTTTTTTCGGAAGGACAGAAGAATAAGCTTGAAGAATATTGAAAGTATACACTTTTTTCTTTTGTTACGGAAAACCTCCCTCTATGAGGAAGCGAATTTATTTGATACTTATGAGGACGCAAAATGCTCATAAAATGAGCACAAATAAATACACCCATAGTGAATACGTCCATAGTACTTCGCAGCCGTATTTTATAATTAGAGTAAGATGATAAATAGAACAAGTTAACAAACATAATTGTTTAAACAATTCATTATTGTATAATACTATCTTCTCTTCGATCATTGCTAGAAAGTTGCGAATTTTTCTTAAATTTTTAACTTTGCTTCGGTTTTTTAGTTATGAACAAATAATAAATAAACAATAGAGATAATGATTTGTTAAACAATCTTTCTTTTCATGAATATATTTTTCTGAAATAAAACAGATGTTTGAAATATTCTTCAAATTTTCCAGATGGATCATATTATAAATCTAAATTTTCCTTTAAGTAGTTACTGATAACTAAATACGGCTGTGAAGTACTATGGACGCATTCATTATGGGTTTATTTATTTGTGCTCATTTTATGAGCATTTTGCTTCTTCATGAGTTTCAAATAAATTTTCTTCCTCATAGAGAAAGGTGTTCCCTAACAAAAGAAAGAAATGGGAATTTTCAATATTTTTCAAGCTGAGGTTTCCGTCTGTCCGAAAATTTTATTTTCAGAAAATCAGAGGGCCCATCAAAATGTCAATTGATGTGTTCTGTTACAATGAACAACTTTTTAACCTACGGTAGTTTTATATTTCAAATTAAAATCTCATTGAAACAATGTAACTTTTCTTAAAACTTACTGAGTGGCTATTGATTAATCAAAAATGGTCTTCGAAAGTTCGTCAAAAGATCAATGCACGCGTCTCGAGGACGCAAAAAATTACATCAAATGCAGTACTGTTATATTCTCAATATAAAAAAATCCTTTTATAAACAAGGAAACTAATTTTGTTGAACATTTTAAAAACGATATTGATAGGTTATGGTAGATCATAAAAAGTTCTTAATTTTGGCAATCGATGCGTCTCGAAGACGCGAACAAATATATTATTTACATTATAGTTGTATTTCCAATATTAAAAAAGTGTTCCTTATATCAACAAGATAAACAACATATTTTTTCTATTTTTAAATCGGCATTGCTAGATCATAATAGGTTATAGAGGTTCGTCAATAGGTAATTCGACGTGTCTCGAAAACGCAAACAAACATGTCAGATACAGTACTATAGCACTCATAATATAATACTCTACATGTATTATTGTCGTATTTTGAATATAAAAAAAGTTTTTTCCATATAAACAGAATAAACCATTATTTTCAACTTCATAAATCGGTACTGGTCGGTCATAAAAGTTTCAACAATGGGTCGATCGATGAGTCTCAGAGACGCGAACAAATACGCTAGATATCGTATTGTTGTATTTTAAATATCAAAAAAGTTTTTCTTATATAAAAAAGGTAAAATTTTTCTTTTTAAATCTCCAAACCTGGATATCAATCGGAGCTACACTTCATCCAAATTTCATGATCGTAGCTCTTTTACTTTTCGAGATACAGTGAACAGAAAAAAGTTACACACACATAAACATTTTTTTTAAATTTTATTTTCGAGCTCCTGGGTCGAATTATATCAAAATATGTCAAAAAAGTATATTTGAAAATTTAGGTCATTACAAACCTCGCTCTATGAGAAAGCAAAAGTTAAAGAAAAGCTGCAAATTTCAGAAAAACCGGCAACTTCTTAGCATTTCTATAAGAGAAGGTAGTTATAAACCATAATGAATTGTATAAACAATTATGTTTATTAACTTACATTATGATCTCACTAAGTAAGAAGCAGACAAAAAGTCAACAAATTTCAGCAAAAAACGCAACTTTCTAACATTATTCAAAGAGAATATCATTTTAGATATTAAATTGTTTAGACAATTATTTCTGTTGAATTCAATTGATTATTGCCTCGCTCTAAGTGAAAAGTTGAGAATCAGTTGAAAAATTTAGATAAACCCGCAACTTTTAAACTCCATTCTAAGATAAAATGGCTAAAACAATAATAAATTGTTTAAAAAATTTATTTAAACATTAAATTATCTCAATAAAATAATATTTTATGTATTAGAAACAGTGTCCACCAAAAGAAACCGCAAAAAAATAGTAGTCAGCGCCAGAAACTCGCAATACCCAATTTTTCACTTATGGGGTTTACTTGGGACCCTATAAAACAGACTTATGTGGGTGAATTTCAAAAAGTAATTTCTTATTCGTATTCTATAGCTAATTCTGTAGAAAATAATTCAGGGTCAACTCGATACACATAATATTGACCATTCTGAATAAAATATACAAAAACGTTTTGCTTTCTTATGGAAAATACGTGTTAAACTATACGGGGCTTGCGGAACCTCTGACTATCATTTTTTTAAACGCATTTATTTTTTTTAGATTTGAACAAATTTGCGGGCGATGCATGAAAATTGAAAAAACAAATGTTGAACCACCTTAGTCCACGTGGACTTTGGATAGACCCCTTGGGCCCCCCTCGAGGACAAACATGGACTTTTGCCATCCCCCCCCCCAAACTGTCCACGTGGTATATGGTGACCCCAAATGAATTTAGGTGATTTCAAGTGACTTCAACTGAATTCAAGTGACAGGGAATTTCAGGAATTCATGGATTATAGGGAATTCAGTAAAAAAAGTGATTCAGATGAACTAAAGATATTCAGTGAATTAAGACAAATTCAAGGAAAAATACAAATAATGGAAAATATTAATTCGGTACAGTAAAAATAATGTAAAATGCTGAATCGGTCAAATAAAAATGTTTTAAAACAGAATTTCGGAAAAATAAAATTGTTGGCATATGGAAATTTCAGATAATGTCACTTTATCAGCAAGCTTGGGCTGTTTGTCTTTTTTTTATTTACATGATTCCAATCTGGAAATGTGGCACTAGATTTCCTTACTGAATATCCCCACGTAGGTCTCTATATAAGAACCCATATGGGGGCCTATATGCTAATCCACATGGATTCCTATATAAAGTCGTATGGCCAAATTGGGACACGAAATAGTATCGGAATCTATGTGGGATCCCATACAAGAACATAATGTGGGAACCTACACGGGCATCCATATGAATTCGTATACGTATCGCAGTATAGGTACGTGACACGTGTCATGTCAGAACCTCCCAAACACCAAAAATTTAGAAAATCTTTTGTTTGTTTAGCTTATATTTATCACAGGGTCCTAAATAATATCCCTGAAAAACCATTTGGTTTAATTCGGAGTAGAAGTGGTTGGCCATATTTTACCTTTTCTGAAGACGTGGCATTTGGGAGGTACTGTTAAGAGTTTTTTGACGTACGGATGGGTACAATTTTAAGTAGCGCAAGTGAAAATTGATTTATCTTTCGAACACATCGAATATTATTTCACTTACCTAAATCATCATCAGATGCATAAACTATTTCTTGCGACAAAACCGCACAAAGTATTAGGAAACTGACTTTGAATACTGCTCCCATTTTTAAAACAACCTGTGTCATCACGGAATAAACTGATGGTGAAGGGCAAGATAATGCGTCTTTTATAAAGAAAGCTTGTTTACGCTAGCATGAAATTCAATGACTAGTTGAGTTCACATTGAAAGATAACTTACATTACACAGACTGAGATTGTATACATGATGTTTTGAACTAATGACACACTCAAAGAATGTTAGGAGGTATTTTTTGTTATTTTCCTTTTTTTCAATCTTTATATGTTTGTCTACAACATTATGAAAAGTTTGTATTTCCTGGAACTAATTACACTCTTAATGAATGTGAGAAGTGATATTTTTGGTATAGATTTTGAAGCCATGAGTGAAACAATTGAAACATTTGAAAACATGAGAATGACAACTTTCAAAAATATAATTTTGATAAAATTATAGAAGCATCTGTTTCCCAGGATCTCCATATTGAAGATGTGAAAACATTAGGACAAAATTTTTGCTATGTGGGATGGGAAAAAACAAAACGGCCAATTTTCAAAACAGCGTATTTTTCTACGAAATCACAAAAATATAGTAACGATTTTATGGACCGGTTACATATGTGCAATGTCTTTGATATACCGAAATTTCGAAACAAGTTCGCACCATAAGTTGAGATTTTATGAAAATATGAGAATGCGAACTGGATATGGGAAAAAAAGTATTTCTAAATTAAATGATAGAAAATTTACTCAAAATTATAAAAGAATGTGGCCATTATTAAAAATGTTTCAGGGAGGTCAAAAAATTTGTAAAAAAAGATTCTGTATTTGAGGGCGGAAACCCCAAATGGTTTTTATCTAGTTGCCATTAATTCAAAAGAAAAGATGCGATAATTGTTTTTGCAACGTCTTGGTTACTGTTTTGACCCTCATCAGTAAAAAAAACATTTATTAGGTCTGTGAAAAACATACAAAGAATATAGAAAATATATATAAACAAAATAAAGCATAATAAATGAAAATTGAAATTCCGAATAGAAGGAAGGTATTCTCATGAAAGGAGGCCCCAAATTTGGGATCTGTATCACAAGGAATAAATAGTGATAAGAGTCTAAATACGGAAGGTTAATAATAAAAGCAAACATACCTGGTACAAATTACGATTTGAAGAATAAGTCAGCAAGAGTAAAAAAATCCCAATAGAAAGCAAAAAAACATGAATCAAAAAAATATTATTATTCAATGAAAAACAATATATTATTATGAATAAATTTTAAGAAGAAAGTAATAAAATATATCTAAATAAGGGTAAAAGTTCGACATTCCGTTTGAACGTGAAGGCGAGTGACTGAACAACTGAGGAAGAATTACAAAAATTCAAACAAGAAAACAGAATGTCATGAATGGGTAGGAAATTAAAATTAAAATTTTGTAAGAGGTTTGTAAACGTCAGTAAATAATTTACTTTTATGTCTAAGGTTAAGAGTAATTGGTTCTTTGGTGATAAGACAGTTTTCAACTATTTTTCTACAAGGTCTTTTGTTCTCCATTTATAAAATCTCGAAATTATCCAAATAAAAGTTATTGCCGGTATCAATATAATGCTTAGTAAGAGCAGTATGAGCAGCTTTATCAGAATGGGGAAAAAATACCTGTGATGACGACCACGGCTTCTATTGGTCTACCTATAGAAACCTATAAAGTAGGTCTACAGACAACGCAATTTTTTTTATTCTCTGCACGAATCTCACATATTGGTACATTTATATGAAACATATTTCTGTTGAGAGAATTACATATTTGATACCTTGTGGTTTAATACGCTACGAATTTGCAGCAATTCAAATAATTGAGGGATATACAAATTTAGTAGTAAATAAAAAAAATTAATAATCGAATGAAATGAATTTTAGATCAATTTATATTTCCATTGAGTAAAGAGTACTTTGTACCTTATTTGCTTGATGGTCTATAGGGAGATAGATCATCTACTAAAGATGAGAACTTTGTTATTCTTATCAGATTAAGAAGCGATTTCAGTATTGCATAATCGGAAAGTTTATTTTTTCTAACAGAAATTTTAGAAATAGAAAAAAAAATTTCAACTGAAATTTTAAGTAAAAATCAATGTTCCCAAATTATCATGGATCATGTTTCCTTTTGAAGATGTCGAAATCAATTAAAATTGGACTTTATACTTGATTGTAATGTGATACTTGAATTCAAATTCGGAAATCCAGATGTGATTCTTACTAATTCTGTACAAACAAAGCATTATTTCAGGGCTAATTGCAGGAATCACAATCAGACTCAGAGAAAATTGTTTGGAGTCATACTAAAATAAGACCAGTGGTGGGAACCCAGATTTACTTGTTTTACATTGAAAATAACAGCATAAAATTATCGTATTCAAAAACAGTACAAGCAAAAATGATACTTTGAAAAAAGAGATCTCTAGATTTTACTGTGTAAGATAACGCCTAACTAGACGCAACCCAGCTTATTTTGAGGAAAACTAAGTGACAATTGCTCATATATATAATTAGGCGCACTAGCGGGTCGATAAACTAGAAACCGCGAGATAATTAAAAGTGCGATATCATGGGTGGATAAGATATTCGATGGTAACCAATAATATAACGAAATTCGGGTAATGAACGAAACCAAGTATGGATTTTTATCGAAGTAAGGTAATTAATTATAGTATCATATTTATATACTCACAAACCCTATACAATGAATATTATTTATAAAGCTAAATCTGCATACATGTGCATAAACATATATAATTTAAATTTAAAAAATTCATAATCAACACACCAGTCATCTGGTAATGTATAACGTACAGTAAATAAGTGAAAAAGTATGTAAATAGTCAGACGTGCTATAGCAAAGTGTGTTTCACTAGATACCTTGACCACAGTTAAGTTTATAGAATCCATATTGCTGAAAGAGCAAGTGATAAGATAGACGATCATCGGGAGTATCAGTACAGCGAACTGACATATTAGTCGCTCGCATGACTCAATGCTCACTAGCGTCAATCATTCAAAACTCAACCTTTTAGATCGTACATGCTCAATGCACTATTCTGCCGTTTAAATAAAATAAAGCGTATCTGCAGTTCGGATAAGTCAGCTGTCATTTTTACGAATCTTTAAAATGGGATTCAAAAAGCCCTAATTTTTGTGGTTGTGTACATCGTATTACGAAATGGATATTCAAGAAACACTATCAGAATCAAGGAAATTTGGGTCTCATTCGAAAGATTCGTAAAATTTATAGATGACTTATCCGAATTGCAGATACGCTTTATTTCATTTACACGGCAGTATTGGCAACGAACGTGCTCATTCCACTATTAGCTTAAGTACAGGGACGATTATCTATAATTGTCAACCCTAGAGTTACCACTGTTAATCGTCTTTACGTTCCAAGCAGTTTCCAAGCAGCTTGATCTTCGAAGTGTGACCCGCTTTGTCTAAGTCGCGATTTTTACATCATTGTAAAATATCCCTTAACGCAGAACCACTCTGAATAAGTCGCTTTACTTTTACATAACCTTGAAATAGTTAGCGAAGTATCGAATTGTGAACAACGTTCCTTCGGCTGAAACTATCGGTCAACTTATGTAATTTTCCTGATAAAGTCCGCTGGTTAAACGTTCGCGAAAAAAAAACTCAAAAGTGATTTGGATATCTCTTATGGATCTTGTATCGCTCTACAGGTAAATTGTGATCGTGTATTCCTTCACTACTAACCAAACCAACTCTGCGAGTGGATTTTGCCCTTTCTTGAATAAGAAGGTAAATGTAATGAGACGGTCCGTTCTATGTTCATAATTATAGTGAAGTTGTGAAGTTCCGGGCGAATATTTGTATTGGTACGCCTCTGACTCATAAGTGCACAAGCATGTGTAACAAGGGGAGGATTCACGAAATCATTTGAACATACGATCGATTGCGCGCGCCATCAGCTGATAAGTAGGGGTAGCGTGGGACCAATGCACCTTATAAATATCGATCCCGATATCGGTACCGGTGTCTTCCGACTCGACCCTCTGCGACGAAGGAGCCTCTCTTAACCAATAATAATTGGTATACCTGTCATTGAAGATAGAATTTTAAAATTGAATAAGCGTCATTGAAAGGACGCCACCTCTAACGGATTCTTCTACATAAATTAAAAACTTCGTTGACTAATCTATCCAAATTCATGAGAATTTGGATAGTTAGACGTAAGTTTTTGGGTTTCAAAATTTTTTTTATTATTTTATTAGGGTAATGCAAAATTTTGTAACGACTTTGAAATCCACAAATCTGTGGAGACCTCGTTGTGCATGTCTGCATTATTAGTGTGGGGAATTAAATGTATGATGATTTAATTTGTGCAAACTTTATTGTAACGACTTTGAAATTTATCTCAAGATAAAGACCTCGTTGTGCATGGTTGTACTAATTATAAAAGTTCAAATGGGAAATTTTACTTTTAGTTTGGAGAAAGCTAAAACCAGAAAATAATTCGTAACGACTTTGAAATTTATCGTATGATAAAGACCTCGTTGTGCGAAGGAAAATTTGGTTTTTGAATTAAAACTGGAGGAGAATCCGACTTGCTTGGTTTTAAATGAGAGTGATTTTCTAAATCAAATTAAATAATTTTAAAATACGCAATCATCTCTCCCTTGAGTGAATCCGCAATCTGTGTTTTTTATATTTAAATTTGGTTATAAAATGTTTAGGGCTAATTTTAACGTCCTACCAGTATTGGAGTCAACTTTTATAGTTGATTGCAATTTACTGGACAGGAAAAAGTAAATGCATTTTGAACGAATCTCTCAATGAAAATAAATATCATTGAGATAAGTTCCAAATTGCAACAGAACTATTACTAAAAATTCTATAATTTTTAGTAAATTAAAGATCATTAATGATAATCGGCCAACTACAATTATGATTGAATTGAGAAAATTAATAAATGCAGAATCGATCCCCGGTTAAATAAACGATAATGTAACAGTAAGTTTTCAATATATATTGTATTAACTGTTTATTCATTCTTTGTCTTTGATGAACATTATATAACCTGAACTACACCTCATTTATTCAAACACTAAACTGACACAATCCCCATAGAATTGCTAGTGACAATAAATCCACAACAAATAATTAGTCAGGCATTACCAAACTGACATCATCAGAAACACTGGTGTCTCTCTCTCTCTCTCTCTAAAATTTCCATACTAACTTTGCCTTTTGCTCGGGACGTGGCAATGTTACAATTTCTATGTTTAAAACTGATTAATACAAAGAATATCTGATATCTAAATGATAAAAAACTCTATTGCTTATCCAAATTTGAATACGCTGCTACTCTACTAGGCAGAAATGATAATTTGATCTGTGAATTAGAATTTGATAACTGCATTTGTTCATAGCATGCTGAAGAACTTAGAACTTACACAGCTATCACTCCAAGGGCCTACAGCTTTCTCAAACTCTATAAACCTGACACCACAGTGAAACTAATTGTGTCCACTCTTGACGGTCCTCTATACAAATATCTGCCTTTTTGTCCAAAATTTTGAATAATCTTATTAGAAAAAACGATTCACATGGCACAGATGGCTTATGCTTTGTACAAAAAATTAAGTTATGAAATTCTTAGAATTTCAGTTTCAGGTTTGAGTCAAAAACATAAATTTAATCAAAGACACCTTAAAAGATACAGGTTTTCCAGCCTATTTGATCAACAACTGTTAAAAAAACTGTCACATTATATAACACTGAACTTGCTTCTAAATCTATTGAAAATAAAAAAGTTTCTTATTTTGTTTTCACAGTTTGTTTATACATAAAAGGTTAATTGGAAAAAATTTAACGAGTCCTTAAGAACCAAAAATTTCTGTGGTAATTTTTTACTCTTGCTGAATTATTCTTTGATGTTTAATTTGTACCATGTATGTTTGCTTTTCCTATTGACCTTTGATGTTTTGATTGTGATTAATATTTCTTCCTTGTGATCTCGATTCAAAATTAAGGACCTCTTTTTATAAGATAACCTTCCTTCTACCTGAAATTTTTATTTTCATCGATTATTATTTATTTTGTTGAAAAAATCTCATACATTCTTTGTATGTTTTTACAGGTCTAATACATGTTTCTTTCTACTGATAAGGGTCTAATTATTATTCACTTCTAATTTTTCAGGGCTTATTTATTCCTTGAAAATGTATATCACATAAAAGGTTAATTTATGAATGAGATACAACTTCCATTATGAGCTTTTTCGAAAAATTTCATTATTCACTGATATAAATGTAAAAAATATCCGCATGTCAAAATACATGGATATAGTGAATTTCAAGTTAATCGGAAGTATTCTCTTTTAAAGTTTCCAAGGAATCTTATTGTCGGTACTGACAATTTTTCTACCGTTACCGTAACTGAATACACTTCGTAAATAATGATATTCTGAATGAAATTATTTATTTGGAAATTTTAATTTACTAAATTGATGGCGCGGAAAATTGTTACTGGTGTAGAAATCACCAAGTTACTTCCCGTGGCCATGCTTAGGCCAGTCTGGGGGGGGGGGGGCAGTCTGGTTCTAGTTGGTATTACGACTCCGACTGACTCCGACGACGATAGGTATCAAAAAGTATTCAGGAAAATATTCTCGCCGCTGGGTTCAGAAAGGGACTTAATTTAGGAGATAACTTTTACTGCTATGAAGTTTTCAAATGGAAGGATAAAAAGGGGATCCAAAAGTATTCAGTATTTATCACGTTACCACTGCATGCATGAAATTTCCAATACATTTCAATGCAAGCCTTCTTACCGGGTCCGCATGACATTTCCGCCCCGTACGATATCCACACGATGTACTGTATGGGATATATACCATTTTGGCACTGGAATCCAATATGTCTGAAATGCTTATTTATTAACATAAGTAGAATGCCTGAAAACATAAGGATTCGCAAAAATCCGTTCGGCAAAAATCCGCTTTATGAGGGGAACATTGGGCAGAACGGGACGTCAAAATAGTAAATTGTACGTGCAGTTAGAGTGAACTTGTGACAAATAGAAGTTTGATTTAAGAGAAAACCGAATGCGTGTCGCTTTATCTTCAGACACAATATTCGGTTTGTACAATTCCCATAAAAATGCGTGTGATTTCTTGTCTTGAACAATTAAAACTTTTGGTGAACTGAACTTTGCGAAAATATTTTATTTGATCTTGAATTATGTTGCAATAATATGTTTTATAAAGTATGTTTTTTCAAAATATGTTTTATAAAGTCACGACCTCGGATCCTACGTCTACGTCATATCCTTCGTCGTTTCCAAAGCTGTGTCCTACGTCATTAATGACGTAATTCCCTCCGTAATTTCTGACGTAGCTTCTTATACGTGCTTAACGACGTCGGAAATTTCAATAGAGGAAACAGATCTTGATCCTCTATGAACGGCCCTATTATATCGTGACATCCCTGTATAACAACATTTTTTCAATGAATATTTATTACATATTATTTACCTTTTTTGTTAAAAATGTATATTTCCGGGTTGAAAAATCGTCTTTTTCGTAGAAAAGTATTCTTGATTGAATATTCAATTACATACTTGGCTGAAAGCTGAACTAATTTGTTAACAATTTATTTCATAAGTTGAAAATCTATCTCGTTGTTTGAAGTGTTAACTAATTTCTTCATTTCTTTTCTAATTCAATTTGTCGAAAATTCAACTCTTATATTTTTTATTGAGAATTCTTCTTTTTCCGTTGAAAATGGAACTGCTTGATAAAAACTTGAACTACCTTGTTAAAAATTTATTTCATAAATTGAAAATCTATCCCTTTGGTTGAAGATTTAACTATTTTGTTGAAAGTTTAATTATTTTGTTAAAATTTGAACTTAAACATTAACAGACGTTTAAAAAATTCGTCTTTCTGTCTTGATAAATTCAGCTGTTTTTGGTTGAAGTTTAATCTTTTTTGTTTAAGAATTCGACAAATTGGTTGAAAATTCATGCATCTTTATAGGTTGAAAATTCAACTATTCAGGTGTCAATGCAGCTGTTTGGTTAATAATTAATTTTTGTAGGTTGAAAATTTAACCATTTTGTTAAAAGTCATTAGCCATTTTTTTATTAAAAAGTCATTAGGCCACCTTCAACCTGCTACCTTGAATCAAACGAAATCGACTTTGGGCCCGTTCAAAAACTGTCACACGAACGGAAAATGTGAATCTGAATAACAATTTTTGAAAATGCTTGAAAAATCTAAAATTAGTGATTTTATTTTACAAGTAACGCTTCTGAAGACAGACGGGGTGGGAGTTCATTTATTTGCTGAAAAGTCTGCTACACTCCAGGTCCCGTAGAAGCCGGTCCGATTTTGTGACTTCCGCCTGGGAAGGGCCGCAGTGCGCGAGTACTAATTCGAGTATATGGCGCAATATTATGCATTCCGGTTGGAAACGGTTCAGGCAGCCCTGACTGTTTACGTTTCCGGAGTACCGATTTAGTGAAAAGGACTTGTAGTGTATTATATTTTTGGTGCAGAATTCACCTTTTTTGGATATAAACTCTAATGTTTAGTTGAAGATTTAACTATTATGTTGAAAACTCATTTTCTTTCAGTTAAAAATTAATCTTGCCAACGAAAAGTTTAAATAACCCATTCATAGCTGAAAATGGACCATTTTTATTTCAAGATGCAACTTACTATTAAATAGCGCATTGAACATTGATCGATTTGATTTGAAAAATCAACTATTTAAATATTTTGTCGAAAATAAATTGTTTCTTGCTTGAAAATTAATTTTTTTGACTGAAAATTTAACTTATACATTTTTGGCTAAAAAATGACCGTTTCAGCTGAAAATTCGACTACCTATTAAATTTCTTATTGAAAATTCAAAGTTAAACCATTTGTGGTGGAAAATTGAAGATTTTTCGTTCCAAATTAAACTTTTTTGTTAAAAATTAACTTTTTTGTTGAAAATTGTTACTTAGGGGTTGAAAATTTAACAATTCCGTTGAAAATTAATCTTTTGGGGTAAAAAATTCTATTATTGTGGTAAAAAGTTTATTTTTTGTTGAAGAATCATAATTTCAGTTGAAAATTCACCTATTTTGTTTAAAATCAAATTGTTTTGGTAAAAATTGTAATATTTTGTCAAAAAGTAATCTTGTTCATTTCAAAAATTTAACTGTTTTGTTAAAAATTCCTTCTTTTGGATTGAAAATTCAACTGTCTTCTGAAAAATTCATGTTTCTTGCTTCGAAAATTAACTTTTTTGTTATAAATTTATATTAATGGACTGAAAATTAGATTGCTCCATTGAAAATTTTCCTTTCTGGCTTAAAAATTCAACAATGATCTTTGCTTCCATTTTCGATAAAAATTCTACTGTTTAGTTGAAGATTTAACTATTAAACATTCCATTGAGAATTCATCTTCTTTATTGAAAATTCAAATATTTAGTTACAAATTGAACTACTTTGTTCAAAAATTCATTTTACTGGTTGAAGATTTAAATATTTTGTTCAATTTTTTTTTTTAAATTAATTTTTTGTAGTGAAAATTTAACTATTCCATTTTTGGCTAAAAATGGGTCGTTTTGGTACAAAATTTAACTACTTATTAAATTTGTTATTGAAAATTAATCCTTTTTTGGTTGATAAATGCACTGATTGGTTACAGTTCAAATACTTTGTTGAAGATTAAGTACAAATTCATTTTTTTTTCGAAAATTAATTTTTTCAACTGAACATTCAACTATTCAATTTTTGGTTGAAAATCGCAGATCAATTTTAGATTATCATTCAACTAATTTGTTGCAAATTTGTTTGTTTTTTTGTTGGAAACTGATTTTTCGAACTGCAAATTTAACTATTATTTATTTGGTTGGAACTTGATCGATTTTAGTTTAAATTCAAACTATTTTGTTACCTTTTTTGTGGAAAATTCATATTTTTGGGTGGAAAATTGAACCGATGTGTAAAAAATTAGTCTTTTTGCCTTAAAAATTCAAGTGTTTTTTGAAAATTCTAATACTTTGGCAACAAAATCCATTTTTTTTGTTAAAGATTCATCAATAATTTAATTAAAAATTCAACCATTTTTTTGAAAATTTAATTATTCTCTTACAAATGAAAGTGAATTTTCAACTGCCTCCTAATAAATTAGTTTTGTAAGCTTGAAAAATGCAACTGTTTTTGGATGAAGTTTGATCTTTGTTGTTTACTTAAAATTCAACTATTTGGTTGAAACTTCGCCTTTTTAGTTTGAAAATTCAACGATTTTTTTCAACCAATTATTAAATTTGTCATCATCTTTTTTCGTTGATAATTCAACTATTTGTATGAAATATTAATTCAAAATTAGTCAAGTATTTCAAATGGTTGAAAATTAATTTTCTTTACTAAAACTCAGTTGGTTCAAAATTGATCGATTTTAGTTAAAAATTCAACTACTTAACTATATAACTATTTCGTTGAATATTACTTTTTTCACCAAAAATTTAACCAAACCTTTTTTGGCTGAAAATTGATAGTTTTTAGTTGAAAATTCTACCAATGAATTTTTTCATTGAAAATGCCATTTTTGGTTGAAAATTTCAGACCATTTTCAGGTGAAAATTCAACTATTTGGTTGAAAATGTATTTATTTTGTTATAAATTCGTCTATTTTCGTAGAAAATTACTCTTATTGATTTAAAATTCAACTGCTTGATTGAAGGTTGACCTACTTTGTTAAAAGTTATTTTAATAGTTGAAGATCCATTTCTTTGGTTTTCTTTGGTATAATTGTACTAGAGTTATCTCAAGAGAATTGAAGGCGAACTTTAGAAAAAAATATTTCACGTTGAAATTGTTTATTTAAGAATATTCATTTACGGTTTTATGTTTTTGCTTTCACTTCGGTCAAAAATTACCATTTTTATTTAATCCTAATTTTGCAGGGCTTATTTATTCCTTGAAAGATTCTCTACAAATATCTTTGGTACATTTTTATTTGAAAAGTTTGATTTAGGAATTATACAATTGTTAATTTTATAAATAAAATCTTTCTTCCGTGAAATTTTTAAAATAAAAACGTACCAAAGAGATTTGTAGAGAATATTTGAAAGAATAAAATGAGTCTTACAATGTTAGGATGAAAAAGGAATTTCAACTTTCATACAAAAAGAAACCAAAAATATATAACTCTGAATAACTATTGTTAAATCAAATATTTCTGCTGAAATATAGATTTTTTTAATTCGTCTTCACTTGTATTCCAAGATTAGTTGCAATTACCAATGCAAATGTTTTACTCTATTTTAAAAATCGTTCTTAATAAGAAAATCAAATCTTTGATAAAAAGTTTGTTCTTTTTTGTTAAAAAGTCTAAGTGTACTATCCTTATTTTAAGAAATTATAGTGGTTTCAATAAAAACTGTGTTTTACACAAAAGGTTTCTTTTGAATGATCTACAACTTTTCTTTGAAGCTTTCTTGAAAGTGTTTATTATTTACTGAAATAAACCAAAAATAAAAATACATGGCATTATTTAGTTTTATCCACCTCAAAAATCGAATTTATGCTCATTTTTACTATCATATTCGTAATCAGAATTACAGAATTACAGAATTATTTCCCAATATTGGAAAAATACAATAATGTTTAGACGAATTCGGAAATTTTGATCATATTTTAAAATTATTTATTTGGAAATTTTAATTTACTAAATTGATGGAGCAGAAAATTCATAATCTTTATTAATAGACAATTATATATAATCTCATTTATTATGGTCAAGGGGTTATGAATAGTATTCTTTTGTAATTTTTTTGAAAAATGCGGTCAAAAAGTTAAGAACACAATTGTTGCCTTTATTATTGAAGAATCATTTACAATTTAAATGATTTCATCAAAAATACATTTTTCGAAACAAAATTCCTCATTTGGAAATTGTCATTTACAAAAGTCCATAGAATTCAAACGAACAAACTGAAAACAGTTACTAAAAGTCATATTCACACAGTATGCAACTAATCAGGTTTTTAACAACAATGTATGCGAGATCTCTCAACTACGATTTTTTAAGAAAGGTTGATTCTTGTAACACATACGGCTTTTAGTTGACCCGCGATTGCAAATGCGAAAAGACATACCGACAATTCAACATTAGGGAAAATGGAAACACAGTTTTTTTATTTCACAATGCGAAAGCGCAATATTTTACACCCTCAAATACATTATTTATTTTATACAATTGATGATAGAAAAGCGCCGCTGATTGTCACCATGAAATTCCACTTCCAAAATATCCGACAATATCAGTAAAAGTTGGAAAAGCATTATTACGCCTCGCAAGAACGTTTTTTACTTCGAGAATGTTGAAGCACGTCATTTAATATGATGATATAAAATATATCATTATTTAAAGTATTACTACTGTGAAAAGGTTTCAAAAAATTGGTTAACGCTCGTGATAGCACAAGGAAACGTGGATACTGCAAAAAACTTTCCTATCTTCAGACGCACTGCGTAAACCCGAGAAAGCTAACAAAAGCACCGTGCTAGGTTTGCCTTGCCAGGCGCATTATATTTGTCTCTATTTTATTTTAAAATCTGAAAAGTGCAATTATAATGCATCTGATAAACTGCACCCGGTAACACAGCAGAGTGCATCATGTTAGATTTCTCTGATTTACAGAGAAATCACCGGCGACGATAATACGTTACTTTTGAATGATAACTTGTCAAACACTGCTATCTTGAATTGAATAAAAATTGTAAAGCGGATGATAACTGAAGGCTGTATACATTAATGAACAGGAATTATTCCTGCATTCGAATAGTAATTAGTAAGCGCCCGAGGCTGCAGCATCGTGCGCTTCCACTCTTCTGCCTTATCACAAGCCCAAGCAGTAGCTGCGATTGAATAATGCTCATTAGAAACATCATCATGTGCATCGTATGTTAGCAAGATAGGATCCATAAGTTCAATTACGACAATATCCTTATCCTCATTCCTGTATTCAAATTGTTTACGATGATGCTTTTCTGTAGTTCCTACATGCGATTGAACACCATACTCACGAATTATCCAGAAAGGTCGCATTAAGCTATAACGCGCTATGACGATATAAGGATGTATTGCAAACCCGTGACCAACAGGACTAAAATTCCTTGTTATCTGGACCTTAGTGCATCTATAAAAATACAATGCATTTAGATCTTGTGCAAGTAGGGGTTGCATATGCGGTAGCTGCGTACGACTCCACTCAAGCGCCATATGATAAGCCACATTAATAGCTGGCCATTCATAATGCTGAGAAGAAAGGGCACCACGTACAGGTCTATTCAGCATGAGAGGAACTTTAAGGTAAATCACAGCAACATTGTGAACTTCGTTTGTGTGAAAAGTTTGTACAGGGTGAGGATTGCGACGTCTCGCATTTCTGATGTACGCTGAGACACCAAGAAATTCCACATGTACATATTCAGGGCGCGTTACGATGACATAAGGATGTACTGCATAGCCAGGGCCCGTTGGATTACCCCAATCTGTAACCATGACTTCGGTGGGATCATCCATATCCACTTTATGTAGATCATATTCAAGAAAGGGTGGCAAAGCGCGTTGTGGTGAAACCGTAGGTTGAGAATTCATTCGCTTTTGACGAATGTGAGGAACTGTTGATGGTTCTGCAAAAATCATACAAGTTATATAATTTATTAGTATCATTTGATGAGTACCCTGTTGGAAATTCCGACGTCGTAAACTGCGTAGGAATTGGGATAGTATACGACGTAATATGCGACGAAGGATTCCAACATAAATTATGTCCTTTTGTCGTGGTGGTTTCAGGCGTAGTTTACGACGCTGTGACTTAAAAAGAAAATTGGGTGTAAATAGTTGTTTTTTATTTCAAAACAGAATTCGAATTTAAAAAAAAACCCTAGAAATGTGTAAACATAATTATGAAATTCATAAACATAATCGTTCTCAAAATAGTCTTCTGCATTAATAGCTCATTACTTTATTGTAATATATACAAAGTTTAATAAAATTTTTTCATAAAGTTCTCTTGATTAACAGTGAAAATTGTTCAAACTAATAAATTGTACGTGCAGTTAGAGTCAACTTGTGACAAATAGAAGTTTGAGTTAGGAGAAAACCGGATGCGTGTCGCTTTATGTCCAAACTCAAAGTTCTGTTTCTTACAATTTCTATAAAAATGCGTGTAATTTAGTGTCTTAAACAATTTAAACTTTTCGTGAACTGAACTTTCAGGAAATCTTTTATTTGAACTTGAATTATATTGCAATAAAGTAATGAGCCAAGCATGCAGACAACTAAATGACTAAAGAAACTAAATGATTTTTCAACCATTTTTTAATAATTAACAAACTATTTACACAAAATGTTTTATAAAGACACGACGTCGGATCCTGCGTCTACGTCATATCCTACGTCGTTTCCGAGGCAGTATCCTAAGTAATTTCCTCCAAAATTTCAATAGAGGAAAAAGATCTTGATCCTCTATGAACGGCCATATTATATCGTGACATCTCTGCATAACAATATTTTTTTAATGGAAACCAAATGATTTGAATTGAGGCGCATGTATATTCCCCAAATCTTAATTTCAAGAATGTCTATTTTACCGATATTTAAATGAACGGAAAAATACTATAATTTTTATTTATCTGAATTGTAGCCATTTTCCTCATTTTTATTCTTCGGCGTTACCATTTGCATAATTTTTATATTGCCAAATAACTATTTATTATAATTTTTATAATGACAAATTACTGTTTGGCATAATTTATCGTAGGTACCCGCGTGCATAAAAGTTGCCTGGCTCAAGCATGGATCAAGAATAGGTCAAAAATGGTTAAAAATTGTTCAAGGATGGGACATGTATGGATCGTTTGCGTGGCTTAAGCATTGCTTGTGGCCACGACCCATGCTAAACTTTTAATGATTAGTTTAACACTAAATTCGACGGTTTCCATAGTTAATCTTGCATAAAAACAACAATAGGGAGTTCCGCTATGACCTCATTTTTTCTTTATATCATTTTACATAAATTAACCTAGTTTAACCTCTTTTTCGAACCAAAATTCATAATTCGCTCCAAACTTCAAAATTGTACGCATTGAGAAAAAGAATCGCCGGGATTAAAAGTGCAAAGATGATTCTGGCTTTGGCAACGCTAAATCCTGTCAAATAATAAGAAGGGACAAAGCTGGAGTTAAAATTATAAATCTATATACATCTTTACCCTTCTTGTGCTAATCTAAAGAAGAGAGTGGGACAATTCTGGATTGAAATTGCAAACATTTTTCTAGCTTTGAAAACGCGAATTCAAGTCAAACTTCAAATCTTCACCCTGTATGTGCCATTCTAATGAAAAAATGGAACAAGCCTTGATCAGAATCGCAAAGGATTTCCTATCTTCGGTAACGCTAGTTCAAGTCAAGTATTGAGAAAGGGAACAGCTTGACTTGGAAGTGGAAACCTATATTCATATTCACCCTGCTGGTAGCATTAAAAGGCAAAGAATAGGAGAAACCTGAGCAAAATTACAAAGCTTTTTCTAGCTTTGGTAACACTAGATCATGTCAAATAATAAGAAGGGGAAAAACGCAAGTTATAATTGAAAATCTATATGTATCTTTACCCTGCTTGTGCCATGCTAAGCAGAAGAATGGGACAAGCCTGGATTGAAATTGCGAAGGTTTTTCTAGCTGCGGTAATACTCATTCAAGTCAAATATTGAGAAGGAGAAAAGTTGAAATTAGAAACATATATTTATATTTAATATAGCGTTCCAAAATTATATTTTTTTCAAATCTCATGAATTTTCGAATTATGAGAATTTTGAGGTTTCTGATTAAGAGTCTGAAGTCAAAATTGGAAGAATTATAGTGACGGATCCATTATGGCGGTGGAAAATTAGTGAATTGTGTTCAAGTCATGAAACTTTATATTTAAGTCTTCACGAAGTTTCTTATCTGAATCTGAATTTCAAATTATAATTATCAAAATAACTTATGGAACATGGCGGTGGACAATTAGAAATTATATTCATATTTTAGTCAGCTATAAAAGAAATGGATCATTTTAATATTTAAACGATTTTAAGATTCCCGAATACAATTATTTTGAGAAACTTAGTAATTATTATTCGGAACAATAAACGAAGGTAACCAAATTGTTGAGTTTTTGAACTAAAAAGACTAATTTTTAACCCTCAAATATAATTTTTGACAAATAGAGCTAATTTTCCACTAGATAGTTGAATTTCCAAGTAAACGTATTATAGTAATTAAATTTTCATCTAAAAATGTTTACTTTTTAATCAAACAGTGGCAATTTTCACCAAAAGAGATGAAATTTCTGCCAAAAGAATGAAATTTCAAACCGAAAAGACGAATTTTCAAAAAAATAGTAACATTTTCAACCAAAAAAAGATGTCTCAGCCCAGAAAGAAAAAGATTTCAACCAAATTGTTCAATTTTCAAGCAAAACAGGCGAATTTCTAACCCGAAAATATGAACCTTCAATAAAAAGGTTCATTTTCAAGAAGTAATCAAATTTTTAACCAAAGAGATGAATTTTCAATCAGAAAGATACATTTTTAACTGAATTTCGCAATAATTGATATTTTAACAAAAAAGGCAAATCCACAAAATATTTTAATCCTTAACCTAAATAAATTTGCAACCTGAACATATAAACTTTTGACAAAAAGGTTAATTTTCAACCGATCAGATGAATTTTTTATCAAAATAGTTGAATTTTCCACTGAAAAAGATGAATTTCGAGCGACAAATTGAATAGTCATGGTTTCAGCTTAAAAACATAAATTTTAATTACCGCTCCACATTTCCAGGTTAACTTTAATTTATTTTACGTTGAAAGAATGGCCTTTTCATCTCCAACTTCTGTGTCTACGAACTCTGGCCTCTCCTCTATGATGGTAACTGATCTTGCTATTCGCCACTGGACCAGTACGTGAATTATCATTTTTGTATTTGATTTGAGTTATTAATCAATATGGTTGAAACTGACAGTGCTGTCGTCTCTCTTTTATTAGTAACAGTGGAAGTCAAACTACTACAAACTTCAAGTCTTTTAGACTTTGTTTACATTAAAAATGTGAAACATGCAAAAATAGTTTCAAAATAATTTCTGGCAAAAATCTGATTTTCTTTTCCGGTTTATCCATTGCATTTCATCATGAATAGGAATCGTGACTTTGATCGTTATTCTGCACGAATATAAAGAAGAATTTTTCTAGAGAAGAGGACGTATGTTGAAAAAAAATTTTTGCTAGAGATCCAGCCCCCTAGTTTATAATCTTGCTGGCGAAGAATTGCATTACTTTTTTTAAAATTCGTTAATATCAAGAAGTGCCCCCGGAAATTTGAAGTTAAATGGAGAACTGAACTACTTATTATTAACTTTTCCTGAATTGAATTTTGTAGAATTCTTAAGAAATATTCAAAGAATCGTTTCTATCCCATAAGTTTAAAAATTTACGCCCCAGCCATTTTATTATGTGTCCGGAAAATGCGCCGAAAATGCAAACTAGCAATTTTACTTAAAATTTATGCTTTCAATTATGAATTTCAACTTTTCCCCTTCTCATTGTTTGACTTCAATTAGCGTTGCTGTAGCTAGAAAAAGCTTCGCAATTTTGATCAAGGCTTGTCCCATTCTATTCCTCAGAATTGCATCTAGGAATTGAACTTTGGGCTGTAAAATATTATTTGAATAGAAAATATAAATTTAAACAAATTTCAATTCATTTTTGAAACTTACATTCTAGGTGATGCGTACTGTTTTGACGTTCGGAACCAGTCATGAATTTTGTTTGGAAAAAGCGCTTAAAACTAAGTTAATGTATGTGAAATGATAAAAACAGAATTAGTAAGGTTTTAGTCTAGGCGGAACTCCCTATTGTTGTTTTTATGCAAGATTAACTCTGGAAACCATGGAATTTAGTGTTTGACTAATCATTTAAGTTTAGTATGGGTCGTAGCCACAAGCAATGCTTAAGCCACGCAAACGATCCATACATGTCCCATCCTTGAAAAATCTTTACCCATTTTTGACCTATTTTTAACCCATGCTTGAGCGAGGCAACTTTTTTCACGCATGTTTAGTACTTAATACTCTCTTGTTTGGTATATTATTTTGAATTCGCATTGAATTCCTTCTGATTTTTGAAAGTTCTTTGATATCTTTGTATTCTTTTGAAGCTGATTAACTTCCTTAAACTACCTCAATTTTCTGAATTCCTTGAATTCTTCAAAAATCTGTGAATTCTCTGAATGTCTTAAATTCTACGAATTCCTTGAATTCTCTGAATTCCTTGAATTCTCCGAATTCCACGAATTCAGCGAATTCAGATACTTCAGGGAATTTTAGGAATTCATGGATTATAGATAATTAATTCAGGGAATTCAATAAAAAATGTGATTCAGTATAATTCAGATGAACTAAAGATATTCAGTGAATTAAGACAAATTCAAGGAAAAATAGAAATAATGGGATACATTAATTCGGTACCATAAAAATAATATAAAATGACGATTTCGTCAAATAAAAATTTTGTAAAACAGAATTTCAGAAAAATAAAATTGTTGGCATATGGCAATTTCAGATAACGTCACTTTATCAGCAAGCTTCGGCTGCTTGTATTTTTTTATTTACATGATTGTAATCTATGAATGTGGCACTAGATATGAGCTTGTCGTTCTAGAGTCACGAAATATCTACAAGGGGCCATTCATAGAGAGTAAACAGTTTCTTCTTCTTCAATACGTGGCCATTTCAAAACTATGCACGGCCATATTAAAACTAGAAAATGGCATTACCTTACTGAAAATCCCCACATAGGTTATTATATAGGAACCCGTATGGCGACCTATATGCGAATCCACATGGATTTCTATATAAATTCGTATGGCCAAATTGGGACACGAAATTGTATAGGAATCTATGTGGGATCCCATGTAAGAACACAATGTGGGAACCTACACGGGCATCCATATGGATTCCTATACGTATCGCAGTATAGGTACGTGACACGTGTCATGTCAGAACCTCCCAAGCACCAAAAATTTAGAAAATCTTTTGTTTGTTTGGCTTATATTTATCATTGGGTCATAAATAATATCCCTGTCAAACCATTTGGTTTAATTCGGAGTATAAGTGGTTGGCCATATGTTACCTTTTCTGAAGACGTGGCATTTGGGAGGTGGTACTGTTCAGAGTTTTTTCAGGTACGGATGGGTACAATTTTAAATAGCGCAAGTGAAAATAGATTTATCTTTCGAACACATCAAATATTATTTTACTTACCTAAATCATCATCAGATGCAAAAGCCATTTCTTGAGACAAAACCGCACAAATTATTAGGAAACTGACTTTGAATACTTCTCCCATTTTTAAAAGAAACTGTGTCATCACGGAATAAAACTGATGGTGAAGGGCAAGATAATGCGTCTTTTATAAAGAAAGCTTGTTTACGCTAGCATAAAATTCAATGACTAGTTGAGTTCACATTGAAAGATAACTTACATTACACAGACCTAGATAGTATACAGGATGTTTTGAACTAATGGCACACTTAATGAATGTTAGAAGGAATTTTGTTTTTATTTTTTATTTTTTAATGTTTATATTTTTGTCTACGACATTATGAAGAGTTTGCATTTCCTGCAACTAATTACACTCTTAATGAATGTAAGGAGTAATATTTTTGGTACAGATATTGAAACCATAAGTGAAACAACAGGAAAAATTGAAAACATGAGAATGACAACTTACAAAAATATAATTTTGATAAAATTCTAGAAGCATGTGTTTCCCAAGATCTCTGCATTATAGACTTGAAAACATTAGGACAAAGATTTTTTCTGTGTGGGAGGCGAAAAAACAAAACGGCCCTTATCCAGTTTTCATCAGATGAATTTCAAAACTGCGTGTTTATCTACAAAATCACAAAAATATAGTTATGACTCTTTGAGCCGGTTACATATGTGCAATATTGTTGATATACAAAAATTTCGAAACAGGTTCGCACCAGAAGTTGAGATTTTATGAAAATATGAGAATACGAACTGGATCAGGACAAAGAAAAGTATTTCTAAACTACGTAATAGAACATTTAATCAAAATGATAGAAGGATGTGGCTATTATAAAAAATGTTTCAGGGAGGTCAAAAAATTTGTGAAAAAAGATTCTGTATTTGAGGGCGGAAACCCCAAATGGTTTTTATCAAGTTGCCATTAATTTAAAAGAAAAGATGCGATAATTGTTTTTTCAACTTCTCGGTCACTTTTTTGACCCTCATCAGTAAAAAAAAAACATCTATCAGGTCTGTGAAAAACATACAAAGAATATAGAAAATATGTATAAACAAAATAAATCATAATAGATGAAAATTGAAATTTCAAGTAGAAGAAAGGTATTCTCATGAAAGGAGGCCCTAAATTTAGGATCTGTATTACAAGAAATAAATATTGATAACAGTGAAAAAACGGAAGGTCAATAATAAAAGCAAACATACCTGGTACAAATTAAATATTGAAGAATAAGTCAGCAAGAGTAAAAAATCCCAACAGAAAGCAAAAAAAAATGACTTAAAAAATAATTATTCAATAAAAAACAATTTATTATTATGAATAAATTTTAAGAAGAAAGTAAAAAAATATATGTAAATAAGAGAGAAAGTCCGACATTCCCTTTGGACGTGAAGACGAGTGACTGAACAACTGAGGAAGAATTACAAAAATTCAAACATGAAAACAGAATGTCATGAATGGGTCGATAATTTAAATTAAAAATTTTGTAAGAGGTTTGTAAACGTCAGGAAATAATTTATTTTCATATCTAAGGTTAAGAGTAATTGGTACTTTGTTGATAAAGCAGTTTTCAACTATTTTTCTACAAGGTCTTTTCTTCTCCATTGCTAAAACCTTAAAATTAGCAAAACGAAAGTTATGACCGGTATCAATATAGTGTTTAGTAAGAGCAGTATGAGCAGCTTTATCAGAATGGAGAAAAAATACCTGTAATGACGACCACTGGCTTCTATTGGTCTACCTATAGGTAGACCTATAAAGTAGGTCTACAGACAACGCAATGTTTTTTATTCTCTGCACGAATCTCACATATTGATACATTTATATGAAACATATTTCTGTTGAGAGAATTACAGATTTGATACCTTGTGGGTTAATAGGCTACGAATAGGCAGCAATTCAAATAATTGAGGGGTATACAAATTTAGTAGTAAATAAAAAAAATTAATAATCGAATGAAATGAATTTTAGATCAATTTATATTTCCATTGAGTAAAGAATACTTTGTACCTTATTTGCTTGATGGTCTATAGGGAGATAGATCATCTACTAAACATAAGAACTTTGTTATTCTTATCAGATTAAGAAGCGATTTCAGTATTGCATAATCGGAAAGTTTATTTTTTTTTAACGGAAATTTTAGAAATAGAAAAAAAAAATTTCAACTGAAATTTTAATTAAAAATCAATGTTCCCAAATTATCATGGATCATGTTTCCTTTTTAACATGTCGAAATCAATTAAAATTTTAGTTTATACTTGATTCTAATGTGATACTAAAATGAGGCCACTGGTGGGAACCCAGATTTACTTGTATAACAGCATAAAGTTGAAAATAACAGCATAAAGTTATCATATTCAGAAACAGTACATGAAAAAAATGATACTGTAAAAAAAGAGGTCTCTAGGTTTTACAGTGTAAGATAACGCCTAACTAGACGCAACCCAGCTTATTTTGAAGAAAACTAAGTGACAATTGCTCATATATATATAATTAGGCGCATTAGCAGGTCGATAAACCAGAAACCGCGAGGTAATTAAAAGTGCGATATCATAGGTGGATAATATATTCGATGGTAACCAATAAGATAACGAAATTCGGGTAATGAACGAAGCCAAGTATGGATTTTTATCGAAGTAAGGTAATTAACTATAGTATCATTTGTATATACTTATTAACCTTATATAATGAATAATAATTATAAAGCTAAATCTGATATAAAGATAATAAGTATATACATGTGCATAAAGAAATATAATTTGAATTAAAAAACTTATAATCAACATATCAGTCATCTAGT
This sequence comes from Andricus curvator, assembly GCA_932195095.1. NCBI lineage: Eukaryota > Metazoa > Arthropoda > Insecta > Hymenoptera > Cynipidae > Andricus > Andricus curvator. The sequence continues at coordinate 61,907 of CAKNYM010049294.1, read as the reverse complement.
AATCTATAACGAACAGTAACTAAGTGAAAAAGTATGTAAATAGTCAGACGTGCTGTAGCAAGGAGTGTTTCACTAGATAGATACCTTGAACATAGTTAAGTTTAAAGAATCTATATTGCTGAAAGAGCAAGAGATAAGATAGACGATCATCGCGAGTATCAGTACAGCGAATTTACATATTAGTTGCTCGCATGACTCAGTACTCACTAGCGTCAATCATTCAAAACTCAACCTTTTAGATCGTACATGCTCAATGCACTATTCTGCCGTTTAAATTAAATAAAGCGTATCTGCAGTTCGGATAAGTCATCTGTCATTTTCACGAATCTTTAAAATGGGATTCAAAAAGCCCTAATTTTTGTGATTTTTATGAATATGCAAATTTATATATGACTTATCCGAATTACAGATACGCTTTATTTTATTTGCACGACAGTATTGGCAACGTACGTCCTCATTCCACTATTAGCTTTAGTACAGGGACGAATAACTATAATTGTCAACCCTAGAGTTACCACTGTTAATCGTCTTTACGTTCCAAGCAGTTTCCAAGCAGCTTGATCTTCGAAGTGTGACCCGCTTTGTCTAAGTCGGCGATTTTAACATCACTGTAAAATATGCCTTAACGCACAACCACTCTGAATTAGTCGCTTCACTTTTACATAACCGTCAAATAGTTAACGAAGTATCGAGCTGTGAACAACTTCCCTTCGGCTGAAACTTTCGGTCCTCGTTTGAGTCATTTTCCTGATAAAGTCCGCTGTTTAAACGTTTGTGAACAAGAACTCAAAAGTGATTTTGATATCTCTTATGGATCTTGTATCGCTCTACAGGTAGATTGTAATCGTGTATTCCTTCACTACTAACCAAGCCAACTCTGCGAGAGGATTTTGCCCTCTCTTGAATAAGAAGGTAAATGTAAGTTTGCAATATACATTGTATTAACTGTTTATTTATTCTTCTTCTTTAATAAACATTATATAATCTGAACTATACCTCATTTATTCAAACACTAAACTGACACAATCCCCGTAGAATTGCTAGTGACAATAAATCCACACAAAATAATTAGACAGGCATTACCAAACTGACATAATCAGAAACACTGGTCTCTCTCTCTCTCTCTGAAATTTCCATACTACCTCTGCCTTTTGCTCGGGACTTGACAATGTTGCAATTGCAATGTCTAAAATCTGATTACTACACAAAATGTCTGCTACCTAAATAATAAAAAACTCTATTCCTCATCCAAATTTGAATACACTGCTACTGTACAAGACAGAAATGATAATTTGATCTCTGAATTAGAATTTAATAACTGCATTTGTTCATAGCATGCTGAAGAACTCCGAACTTACACAGCCATCACTCCAAGGGCCTACAGCTTTCTCAAACTCTATAAACCTGACACCACAGTGAAACTAATTGTGTCCACTCTTGACGGTCCTCTATACAAATATCTGCCTTTTTGTCCAAAATTTTGAATAATCTTATTAGAAAAAACGATTCACATGGCACAGATGGCTTATGCTTTGTACAAAAAATTAAGTTATGAAATTCTTAGAATTTCAGTTTCAGGTTAGAGTCAAAAACATAAATTTAATCAAAGAGACCTTGAAAGATACAGATTTTCCAGCCTATTTGATCAACAACTGTTAAAAAAACTGTCGCATTATATAATTCTGAACTTGCTTCCAAATCTATTGAAAATAAAAAAGTTTCTTATGATGATTTCACAGTTTGTCCATACATAAAAGGTTAATTGGAAAAAATTGAACAAGTCCTTAAGGAACAAAAATTTCTGTGGTGATTTTTTACTCTTGCTGACTTATTCCTCGATTTTTAATTTGTACCAGGTATGTTTGCTTTTCCTATTGACCTTTGATGTTTTGACTGTGATCAATATTTCTTCCTTGTGATCTCGATTCAAAATTAAGGACCTCCTTTTATAAGACAACCTTTCTTCTACCTGAAATTTCAATTTTCCTAAATTATTATTTATATTGTTGAAAAAATCTCATACATTCTTTGTATGTTTTTACAGGCCTAATAAATGTTCCTTTCTACTGATAAGGGTCTAATTATTATTCACTTCTAATTTTGCCGGGCTTATTTATTCCTTGAAAGATCCTCTACAAATCGCTTTGGTATATTTTTATTTAAAAAAATTTATTTAAGAATTATACGATTGTTAATTTTATAAATAATATTTTTCTTGAATACATTTTTTAAAATAAAAACGTACGAAAGAGATTTGTAGGGAGAAACTTCAGTTCCCTTCCAAAATCATCTTTGAATTTGAGATAACTTTAATATTTAGAATCAAATAAAAAATCCAACTATGGTTAATAGTTCATTCTTTTTTGTTGAAAAGTCTAAACACTATGCTTCTTTTCTCAAAATATAGTGGTGTCAAGCAAAATGGATATCACATAAAAGCTTCATTTTTGAATGAGATACGACTTCTATTATGAGCTTTTTCGAAAAATTTCATTATTCACTGATATAAACGTAAAAAACATCCGCATGTCAAAATACATGGATATAGTGAATTTCAAGTGAATCAGAGGTATTCCCTTTTAAATTTTCCAAGAAATCTTATTGTCGGTGTCGGTAATTTTTTGCTTACCGGTACCGATAATTTTTTTACCGTTACCGATATTGCATACACTTCGTAAATAATGATATTCTAAATAAAATTATATATTTGGAAATTTTAATTTACTAAATTGATGGCGCAGAAAATTCTTACTCGTATAGAAATCACCAAGTTACTTCCCGTGGCCATGCTTGCCCTGGCGGGGGGGGGGGGGCAGTCTTGTTCTAGCTGGCATTTCTTATTGGTTCCATGCAGCTTAAGCCCGGCTAGAGAACAGTGGTCCCAATTCTGGTAACCTTTTTCACTACGCATGCGTCGCGTCGACAGCAGGATTGGTTACTGTCGGCGCACTTACTTAAAATGAATGAACGTGTGAATTAATTGTTCACAACAAATAATAACTGCAAAGTGGATACAAATAATTAGAAGTTTTTTCAATTCCTATTTGTGATAAAATAGGTATTCCTTTCTTTAAATTAACAATCGGTCGCATTCGCTGGCAACCGTGTACGATCATGGAAGCTTCAAACTAACCTCAAATTTCTGACGTGATAACTTTGTAAATCATACCGTTTTTACATAAAGTATCGCGTGTAAATAGGAGGGAAACGTCTGTTTAATTGAGCGTGAGTTTGCAATACCGCGGCGTAGATAAGCGCAAAGCTCGTCCCGGTAAAAAGGCTTGCATTGAAAAGTATCCGAAAATTTCCTGTTTAATGGTGATTTGACAAAATTATTGAATCCTTTTCAATACCATTTTTCTCCTCGCTTTTTGCTTTCCCATAGGAGTAGAAGTTATTCTTTGAACTGAATCCCTTTCTGTGTCAAGCGGCGACAATATTTTTCTGCATAATTTTGGATAAACCAAATCAACCATAAAATGGAACATTTTTAATTCCTTTTAAATTTGAACATTTCGCTGTTCTTCTTTACTGTTTCGCGAATAACAATGAGGTTAAAAGCATTTAAAACACACAGTATTAATCATTTTACGTTGTCAAGATTAATTTTGATAAAGTGATGTATTGTTATGCACAATCCTACTAGATTTTGCAAATTTCATGCTTTTGAAGCGCCTTCTAATGTGTTAAACGAAAATGGTGTTTTTACTTTTTTCAGGTTACGTTTGACAGCTCCAATGGTCTTGAAAGGGATTGGAATCTAAATATTTTCAATCAACCAAGATGTTAAATAATAATAAAAAATGAAATGTTAAATAATAATTCTAAATATTTTCGCTGCCTAATCAGGGATTGAGAAAAGGACAGAAACGGCATTCCTAGGTACTAAAATTTTTAATGCCTTCGAATGCAAGCCTTCTTACCCGGGTAGCGCGAAGCACAGTATACTACTAATAACTGTGCAGTTATTATTTGTTGTAAACAATTGTTTAACACATTTACACATTTTAAATAAGAACGCCAACGGTAACCAATCCGGTTGTCGACGCGACGCGGACCAAACAGATCCGAAATGATCCGAAGGTCGAGACAATTCTTGAAGCGATAAGCCAGTGTCAATCAGTGTGACGTTCTTGGCGTTTTGAATTAGAACACATCTTTATGATTAGTTGGAACTGCTTGTCGACATTTTGAACATGCGTGGAAATTCACGTGCATGAAAAGAACATGGTGGATAGTGGTTGAAGATTTTCTTTTCAGGCCCTGGCCAGATTTAGCGTTTCATTACAGTTTGACCCAGGCTTGAGCACCAGACCAGGACCTAGTTTTGCCAGACTTGGGCCCGGTTAGGGCTACGACAAAACTCTCACCCGTGTAATCTTATTCATGAATAGGTAAATATATGTATCTGACCTTATTTAATATGGTCAAGGGGTCATGAATTACCCATTTTGTCATATGACAGATTGGTAGACAAGGGCGTAAGTAACGCTGACAATTATTGTCACTTTAGTTTTCGCTTGACAGCGTGAGCGAGGTATACATTTTTTGTGCAAACGGAATTCCATTTTCTTCCATTCTTGCTAAGCAGCTACAGGTGTGTAAATATTTTGAAAAGTTCAATTGACTAAGTGCGTAGGTTTCTGTGTTCTGTGTGCTTTTGTCTGATACAGTCGATTTTTCACTCGAATTTGTTTCGGGTGCGTAATAGCATAAAATGTGCAAACATTCGTAGTGGTCCTGAGTCGGCACGTTTTTGTTGTTGTTTTTGTTGTTACTTGTGTTACCTTATTTTGTTGTTGGTTTGTTTTTAGTTTGGTTGTGTTTGGACTGCATGATGTTTGTCTCTGGTAGCTGTCCTTTTATTTTCTGTGCTTTCTCATTGACGACGATTTTAAGGGCTGACGCCGAAATCAGCCGTGTCTCCGACGAAGAAGAACAGCGTCGTCAACGCAGCGCCGAAAATTTACCGCTGTAAATTTATCGTAAAATTACCGCAAGTGGATAAATAAATTCACCGTGGCTAACGGCCATACCACCCTGAAATAACCAGTTCTCGTCAGATCACTGAAGTTAAGCAGCGTTGGACGCGGTTAGTACTTGGATGGGTAACCATTCGAGAATACTGAGTGCTGTTGGCACATCGTGGGTGTGGTGAGCCCACACTTGTAGTTATTTACTACAAGAAACTATCCACCTAGAAACACTACCCGAATCGGGTAGTGTCAGGCCTACCCTGAAAGGGAAATGGCTTAATGGTATACATACCGTATTGATTATCGTACTTAATCAGCGAATATCGCACAGAAAAGTCGTACCCACTGATATATGGTCGGCGAAATTCGCGCATTTTTCAAATCAAATTTTGAATTTCATAATTTGCGTATTCGTGCTTGCGAGTTGTGCGATGTATTGTACAAGCCCCACCACGAAATTTATCATAAGAAAATAAGATCGTACTCTATTGAAATTTCCGTACAATTATCGTGCTTTGTTGTACGGTAAGTTTAAGTCGTATATTACTCAAAATTCCCGTACATGTACGATAATTACCGTACATCTGGCAACACTGTACGGAATTCAATACGCCTCACGTACTACGACTCCGACTGACTCCGACGATGCTAGCGAGCGATCATCCATTTTCATTTTCATTTTTTTCTTCCTTTTTGAGATTCATGTTATGTCAATATTCTACATGTTTTTTCATTGTAAATGGTTTAAATTTGTCCATATCCTTGGCTGCTTTGTTTTATCAAAAAGTATTCAGGAAAATATTCTCGCCGCTGGATTCAGAAAGGGACTTAATTTAGGAGATAACTTCTACTGCTGTGGAGATTCCAAACGGGAGAAAAAAAAGGCGATCCAAAAAAAGTATTGAATATTTGTCACGTTACTACAGCATGCATGAAATTTTCCAATACTTTCCAATGCAAGCCTTCTTACCGGGTGGACATGACATCTCCGCCCCGTACGATATCCACACAATGTACTGTTTGGGATATATATCTACCATTTTGGCAATGAAATCCAATATCTCTGGAAAGCTTATTTATTAACATATATGTAGAATGCCTGAAAATATAAGGATTCACAAAAGTCCGTTCGACAAAAATCCGCCTTATTAGGGGAACATTGGGCAAAACGGGACGTTAAAATAGTAAATTGTATGTGCAGTTAGAGTCAACTTGTGACAAATAGAAGTTTGATTTAGGAGAAAACCGAATGTGATTTCTTGTCTTGAACAATTAAAACTTATGGTGAACTGAACTTTGAGAAAATATTTTATTTGAACTTGAATTAGATTGCAGTAATAGGTTTTATAAAGTATGTTTTTTTAAATATGTTTTATAAAGTCACGACGTCGGATCCTACGTCTACGTCATATCCTCCGTCGTTTCCAAAGCTGTGTCCTACGTCATTAATGACGTAATTCCCTCCGTAATTTCTGACGTAGCTTCTTATACGTGCTTAACGAAGTCGGAAATTTCAATAGAGGAAACAGATCTTGATCCTCTATGAACGGCCCCATTATATCGTGACATCTCTGTATAACAATATTTTTTCAATGAATACCAAATGATTTGAATTGAGGCGCATGTATATTCCCCAAATCTTAATTTCAATAATGTCTATTTTACCGATATTAAAATGAACGGAAAAATACTATAATTTTCATTTATCTGAATTGTAACAATTTTCCTAACTTTAATTCTTGGGCGATACATTTTGCATAATTCATTAATTATTTATTATATATTATTTACCTTTTTTTTTAAAAATGTATATTTCTGGGTTAAAAATTCGTCTTTTTGGTACAAAATTCTTCTTCTTGATTGAATATTCTATTACATACTTGGCTGAAAGCTGAACTAATTTGTTAAAAATTTATTTCATAAGTTGAAAATTAGTGATGGGATATCGAAAAAAAATATCGATATTTTAAATATCGATAAATCGGAAACTACATATCGAAAAAATCGATATATCGGATAAAAAATATCGATATTATCGATATTTTCGATATTTTTTATTTTAAATATATAATTAATTATAATGAGTATAAACACATTATTATTAAAGAAAATGTATTAAAGCAACAAAGTGGTTTCATAAAATTTGTGTATCTTGATTCTTCTCTTTCAACCTTCCACAGAAAGTAAGTTTGGAGAAAAACAAAAATATCTTAGAACAACACATAGCGTTGCTATGTGTTGCATTGTAATTTGTTAACTTCTGCAACACAACCTTCGGAATTTGTTGCTTTGGTTTTAAATTCCATATCTTTGGTTGATTTCTGCGAGTGTTTAATTGCCTAATCAAACAAAATAAATTGTGTTTAATGGTTGTAAGATAATCAATCGAAAGAAATTGTACCCTTGTTTTTTAAAAACAGTAACTATATTTTAAATAAGTCTCCTGCGTTAGGCAGCAGTAACTGCGTGGAAGTAATTCCATTGGAATGTAATGACTGTTTTCTTATGAAAAAATGGTATTGTATATAAGAGGCTGTCCATAAACTACGTTATCAATTTTAGACAATCCCCCCCCCCTCCCCGAAAAGTAATGTAGCCCAAGAACTGTATAAAAACATAGGACAAAAAGTGATTTTTCACGAAAATAGGGTAATAATGCAGGACAAAATTCTTTCAAATAAAATTAATGTAAATACGATATTGAATGCAATATGAAACACTTTAAATTCGTAAGATATTAACTCGAAATGTATATTTCATTTTCAACAAAATACATGAATTTTTAACCAAAAATAGAATAGTGAAATTTTCAGATAAAAAATACATGTTTAACAACACAAAAACAAATTTTTAACAAAAAAGTTAAATTTTCAACCAAAAAGATGAATTTTCTAGCAAAAAAATCAATGTTTTAGCAAAAAAACACATATTTTCAACAAAGTACATCAAATTTCAGCAAAATTGTTGAATTTTAAAACCAAAAGAAAGAATTACCTACAAAAAAGTTGAATTTTCATCCCGAAAATATGACTTTTTAACAAAAAAGTTCATTTTCCACCAAAAAGTCAAATTCTCATGAAAATAGTTTAATTTTTAACCAAATAGTTAAATTTAAATAAAAAATATGAATTAAAAAAAAAACAGTTAATTTTCAACCGAACCAGATTAATTTAAAACCAAATAGATGCTTTTTTAATCTGAAAGGATGATGAAAATTTTCAACAAAATACATGAATTTTCAACCAGAAAAGGTCAATTGTTAATAAAAAATATAAATTACTAACCAAACATGGAATAGTTGCAATATTAGATAAAAAAATTTATTTTTTGACCAAAAAAAAAGAATTCTCAACAAAATAGTTACATTTTCAAGTAAAGAGATGAATTTTCAACTAAAATGATGAATCTTTAGAAAAATGAATTTTCTGCAAAATATTTCAACCCAAAAGATAATTTTTTAACTCTGCCCTGAGACTTATGTTATTTAGAAATATTCGCATTATACACATTAGAAAGTATACAAAGGTAAATAATGAATGAAAAATATGTCTACTTACGATTTCTTGTATTTAGTTTTTGTTTGGGTTTTCACTCACTTTTCAACTAAAAAGCACATTCTGTCAAGTAACATAATAGTGATGGGATATCGATATCGAAATTATGACAAAATATCGATATTCACTTTGATATATCGGTTCCTAAATATCGATATGAAATATCGATATATCGGACTCTGAATATCGATATTTTCGATATTTCGATATCGATATCCCATCACTATTGAAAATCTATCTCTTTGTTTAAAGATTTAACTCATTTCTTTATTTTTTTACATTCTCATTCTAATGAGAAGGTATTGGTTTTATGTAAAATTTGACATAGTCGGTTTTCAACAAATCTCCACGTTTTGAGACCCCCTGAGCTAGAAAAAACGATTTTTACGAAGGTGTCTGTCTGTCTGTAGTCTGTCTGTCTGTCTGTCTGTAGCCACGATAACTTTCGAAAAAATGATCAGATTTGATTGAGCTTTGGCACACTTTTTTATGGCCGAAAAATAGAGAACGAGTTCGTTAACCAGCTATTTTGGATGAAAATCCAAAAAGTGAGCACATTTTGAAAATTTTTGAGACCACTTTTTTTGAAGATTTGAAAATTCTATGTACGGTTATTAGTAGTACGCAAAATGACGAACAAAATATTCTAATGAATTTTCGTGATAAAAAAAAAATTACTGGAGTTATAGCATTTTCAAAATTCCAAAAAACAAACGAAAATGAACATTTTAAGCCGAAAAACGCACGATATGAAAAAAAAGTCAAAAGGAGAAAAACGTTGATTCCTGTACACCCTATAATATTCTCATAACAACTTTTTGAATTTTTTGAAAAATAAAAAATTCAAATTTTCATCGCACAAAAAATTAATGAAAAATCAAAAAAGCCATTTTGCTGTCAAACTATGCAAGATACCAGAAAAGATGATCTTACCAAAATTGTGCACCTAAAAAAGATCTACAAATTTCTTATCATTCACTTTTTGATATGACGCGTAGTTTTTGTTTTATTCGTAAAAAACAGCATTGAAAATAGAAAAATCAAATTTTCAGACGAATATTACCAGCTACGAAAAAATGACTGAAACAAAATTTGTTCATCCAAGGAAGAGGTACAAATTTATTGTGACTCATGTTTCGATAGGATGCGTGGTTTTTGTTTTATTCGTGAAAATAACATTGACAGTAAAAAAAATAAAATTTTTGAAAAAACAATGCAAGGTACGAAAACATATAAATGAACAAAAATTGTGCATTCAAAAAAGACTTACACACCCGTAATCAATTTTTGTGGTAAGAATATATTCAAAATGAAAAAATTAACTTTTTTGATAAACGGCACAAGCTAAAATAAAATGTTAACTAATAAAATTTGTCGCCTGAATTATATCATTACTTTTCATTTGAAATCAAATACAAATTTAGTAATTTGTATATGAAGAACATATAACACGAAGCACAAAGTGCGCGCTCAGTGTATTTACCAAATCGCACGCCGTAAGTGCGCTCAAACTTTTTTGTTTCTATCATACGGTTCAAATGATTTTCAAATCAAATATCGAGCGCGAAGCGCGAGTGTCTGGATGAGAATGTGTTCCTTAAGGTCGATAGAATCTTGAGTAAATAAAGTTCCTTTTCAGTCTAAAATAAAAATAAATTTAACAATCACTTAATATGTAGAGGTTTTGATAATTTTATAATATTTGCAAACAAACTTTTTCTTTTCATCGAAGTCGAACACGAAATTCAAAAATCTAGAGGAGCCTAGCGTAAAGCGCGATGCAAATACGCCCGAGCGCGTAGCGCGAGGTGAACACATAATCGAGCGCGAAGCGCGAGATAAATATATGATCGAGCGCGAAGCGCGAGATCCAACAGTCGCGCGCCCTAGGCGCGCTCAAACTTGCGAGCGAAGCGAGCCGCGCGCGAAGCGCGTCATGAGAATGTGCCCGCGAAGCGGGCAGATTTTTTTAAATTTAATTTGTCGAAAATTCAACTATTATATTTTTCATTGAGCATTCATATTTTTTCGTTGAAAATTGAAAGTCTTGATTGAAATTTGAACTACTTTGTTAAAAATTTATTTCGTAAGTTGAAAATCTATTTCTTTGGTTGAAGATTTAACTAATAATTTGAAAATTTGTTTTTGTTGTTGTTGAAAATTTAATTGCCGAGCTGCAGCTGTAGCTATTCCATTTTTTGTTGAAAATTGATCTGCTTGAATTGACTTGAACATTCTGTAGAAAATTCGTCTTAATTCTATTATTTTGATAACAAAATCTATTTTTTTTTTTGAAGATTCATCATTTGACTCGAAAATTCAACTATTATATTTTTCATTGAGCTTGAACTACTTTGTTAAAAATTTATTTCATAAATTGAAAATCTATCTCTTTGGTTGAAGATTTAACTATTTTGTTGAAAATTCAATTATTTTGTTAAAAATTAAACTTAAACTTTAACACACGTTAAAAAAATGTGTCTTTCTGTCTTGAAAAATTCAGCTGTTTTTGGTTAAAGTTTAATCTTTTTTGTTTAAGAATTCGACAAATTGGTTGAAAATTCATGCATCTTTATAGGTTGAAAATTCAACTATTTGGTTGTCAATGCAACTGTTTGGTTAATAATTAATTTCTGTAGGTTGAAAATTCAACCATTTCGTTAAAAGTCATTAGCCATTTTTTATTAAAAAGTCATTAGAACACCTTCAACCTGCTACCTTGAATCAAACGAAATCGACTTTGGGCCCGTTCAAAATCTGTCACACACATGGAAAATGTGAATGTGAGTAACAATTTTTGAAAATGCTTGAAAAATATAAAATTAGTGATTTTATTTTACAAGTAACGCTTCTGAAGAAAGGCGGGTTGGAAGTTCATTTTTTTGCTAAAAAGTCTACTACACTCCAGGTCCCATAGAAGCCGGTCCGGTCCTGCAATTCCTAGAACTGCTGGCCCACGCAGTTTCTCAACGGGCGGGGCGAGAGACTATTGTGACTCTCGCCTCGGAAGGGCCGCAGTGCGCGAGTACTCAGTCGAGTATGTGGCGCAATAATATGCATTCCAGTTGGAAACGGTTCCGGCAGCCCTGACTGTTTACGTTTCGAGAGTACTGATTTAGTAAGAAGGACTTGTAGTATATTATATTTTTGGTGCAGAATTCATCTCTTTTGGATATAAAACTCTAATGTTTAGTTGAAGATTTAACTATTATGTTGAAAACTCATTTTCTCTTAGTTAAAAATTAATCTCGTCAACGAAAAGTTGAACTAACCCATTCATAGCTGAAAATGGCCCATTTTTATTTAAAGCTGCAACTAACTATTAAATAGCGCATTAAAAATTGATCGATTTTATTTGAAAATTCAACTATTTAAATATTTTGTCGAAAATAAATTGTTTCTTGCTTAAAAACTAACTTTTTTTAACCGAAATCGCAGACCGCTTTAAGATGAAAATTGATCTATTTGGTTTAAAAAGTACTTATCTTGTTATAAAGTCGTATTTTTTAGTGGAAAATTATTCTTCTTGATTTAAAATTCAACTACTTGGCTGAAAGTTAACCTGTTTCGTTGAAAATCCACTTTATTAGTTGAAAATCCATATTTTTGGTGAAAAATGTAACTAATTTGTTAAAAATTGTTCCTTTTTGTTTGCTTCGTTTGAAAATACATTTTTTTAACTGGAAATTTAACTATTTCATTTCAAATGTTATGTTGAAACTTCACATTTTTAGATTAAAGGTTAAACTGTTTTCTAAAAAATTCGTTTTTTTTTCGTTGAAAATTCAGCTACTTGGTTAAAGGTTGAACTACTTTGTTAAACATTCATTTTATTGAATAGAGATTTACCTATTTTTTCAAATAATTGATCAAAATTTTTTTTTTTGAAACTATTTCTGTTGAAAGTTCATTCTTTCTAATTGAAAAGTCAACTGTTAAATTTTTTGTTCAGAATTCACGTTTGTCGGTTAAAAATACTCTTATTTGTTGGAAGTTTGAACTATTTTATGGAAAATTTGTTTTCTTTTAGACAAAAATTAATTTTCTTAACTAAAAATTTGATTAATTTATTTTATGCTGAAAATTGTTTTAGTTGGAAATTAAACTATCTATTAAATATTTTATAAAAAATGCATATTTTTTCGTTGAAAATTCAACTGCTTTGTTAAAATTTGATCTAAATTTTAAACATCTATTTTATTGTGTTAGTATTTAACTGTTTTGTTAAAAACTCTTTTTTTTTGTTTGCAAATTAATTTTTTCAAATGAAAACTTATTCCATTTTTGCCTGAAAATTTCAGTTTCTTTCAAGATGAAAATTCAACTATTTGGTTGAAAGTTAAATCATTTGTGGTTGAAAATTGATGATTTTTCGTTCGAAATTAAACTATTTTGTTAAAAATTAACTCTTTTGTTGAAAATTGTTATTTAGGGGTTGAAAATGTAACAATTTCGTTGAAATTTAACCTTTTGGGGTAAAAAATTCTATTTATTATTGTGGTAAAAAGTTTATTTTTTGTTGAAGATTCATAATTTTAGTTGAAAATTCAACTATTTTGTTGACAATCAAATTGTTTTGGTGGAAATTAAACTATTTTGTCGAAAAGTAATCTTGTTCATTTCAAAAATTTATCTGTTTTGTCAAAAATTCCTCCTTTTGGATTGAAAATTCAACTGTCTTCTGAAAAATTCATGTTTCTTGGTTCGAAAATTAACTTGTTTGTTATAAATTTATATTTATGGATAGAAAATTAGATTGTTTCTTTGAAAATTTGCCTTTTTGGCTTAAAAATTCAATAATGGTCTTTGCTTCTCTTTTGGATAAAAATTCTGCTGTTTAGTTGAAGATTAAACTATTAAACTTTCCATTGAGAATTCATCTTCATTATTGAAAATTCAAATATTTAGTTAAAAATTGAACTACTTTGTTCAAAAATTAATTTGACTGGTTGAAGATTTAAATATTTTGTTGAAAATCGCAGATCAATTTTAGATCATCATTCAACTAATTTGTTGAAAATTCGTTTGTTTTTGTGTTGGAAACTAATTTTTTGAACTGCAAATTTAACTATTATTTTTTTGGTTGGAACTTGATCGATTTTAGTTTAAATCCAAACTATTTTGATACCTTTTTTGTGGAAAATTCATATTTTTGGGTGGAAAATTGGACCGTTGTGTACAAAATTAGTCTTTTTGCCTTAAAAATTCAAGCGTTTTTTGAAGATTCTAATACTTTGGCAACAAAATAAATTTTTTAGGTTAAAGATTCATAATTAATTTAGTTGAAAATTCAACTATTTTTTTGAAAATTTAATTATTATCTCATAAATGAAACATAATTTTCAACTGCCTCCTAATAAATTAGTTTTCTAAGCTTTGAAAATGTAACTGTTTTTGGATGAAGTTTGATCTTTTTTGTTTGTTGAAAATTTAACTATTTGGTTGAAACTTCGCCTTTTTAGTTTGAAAATTCAACGATTTTTTTCAACTAATTATTAAATTTGTCATCATCTTTTTTTGTTGAAAATTCAACAACTGGGTTGAAAGTTGCACTACTTTCTTAAAACTTCATTTGATTGGTTTAGGATTTAACTATTTTTTGGAAATTTGCTTTTTTTTGACTGAAAATTAATTTTTTCCAATGAAAATGTATATATTCTATTTTTAGCTGAAAATAAAACGTTTTTTGTTGAAAATTCTACCTATTACATTTTCAAATAAAAATTCATCTTTTTTCGTTGATCATTTAACTACTTGTATGAAATATTAATTGAAAATTAGTCAAGTTAAAAATTCCATTTTTGGTTGCAAATTTCAGACCATTTTCAGGTGAAAATTCAACTATTTGGTTGAAAATGTATTTATTTTGTTATAAATTCATTTTTTTTTTGTAGAAAATTATGCTTATTGATTTAAAATTCAACTACTTGGTTGAAAGTTGACCTACTTTGTTAAAAGTTATTTCAATAGTTGAAGATCCATTTCTTTGGTTTAAGATTTAACCAATTTGTTGAAGATTCGTTCTTTTTGTTGAACTTCCCCTTTTTCTCGGCTTCTCGCTTAAGTATGATTGTACTAAAGTTATCTCAAGACAATTGAAGGCGAACTTTAGAAAAAAATAATTCACGTTGAAATTGTTTATTTAAGAATTTTTATCTACGGTTTTATGTTTTTGCTTTCACTTCAGTCAAAAACTGCCATTTTTATTAAATCCTAATTTTGCAGGGCTTATTTATTTCTTGAAATATTGTCTACAGATATGTTTGGTACATTTTTATTTGAAAAGTTTGATTTAGGAATTATACAAACGTTAATTTTATGAATAAAATTTTTCTTCAGTGAAATTTTTAAAATAAAAACGTACCAAAGAGATTTGTAGAGAATATTTCAAAGAATAAAATGAGTCTAAAAATGTTAGGATTAAAACGGAATTTCAGCTTTCATCCAAAAAGAAACCAAAAATATATAACTGTGAATAACTGTTGTTAAATAAATTATTTCTACCGAAATATAGATTTTTTTAATTCGTCTTCAATTCTCTTCCAAGATTAGTTGCAATTACCAATGCAAATGTTTTACTCTACTTTAAAAATCGTTCTTAACAATGCTCATTTTTGACCTTGAGATAACTTTAGTTTGTAGAATCAGATAAGAAAATCAAATCTTTAATAAAAAGTTTTTTCTTTTTTGTTAAAAAGTCTAAGTGTACTATACTTCTTTTAAGAAATTATAGGGGATTCAATAAAAAATGTGTTTTACATAAAAGGTTTCTTTTGAATGATCTAAAACTTTTCTTTGAAACTTTCTTGGAATTGTTTGTTTACCGGTACCGATAATTTTTTTTTTTCCCATTGAATACAGTTCGTAAATTAAGATATTCCAAGCTTTTGTCCATAACTTCATTTTTCTCATCTCTTTGGAAATACGAAAAAATTTACAAATTATAGTGTTGTAGCAAAATGTTAGGAACATAATTATTTCCCAATATTGAAATAATATAATAATGTTGAGAAAAATTCGGAAATTTTGATCATGAAATAAAATTATTCATTCGGAAATTTTCATTTACTAAATTGATGGAGCAGAAAATTCGTAATCTTCATTAATAGACAATTATCTATGTATAATCTCATTTATTATGGTCAATTGGTTATGAATAGTATCCTTTTGTAATTTTAAAAAAATGCGGTCAAAAAGTTAAGAATATAATTGTTGCCCTTATTATTAAAGAATCATTTACAATTTAAATGTTTCTTTAAAAAATACATATTTTCGAAACAAAATTCCTCGTTTGGAAATTGTCATTTACAAAAGTCCATAAAATTCAAAAGAACAAACTGAAAACAGGCACTAAAAGTCATATTCACACAGTATGCAACTAATCAGGTTTTGAACAACAATGTATGCGAGATCTCTCAACTACGATTTTTTAAGAAAGGATGATTTTTATAACACATACAGCTTTTAGTTGACACGAGATTGCAAATGCGAAAAGACATAACGACAATTTAACATTAGAGAAAATGGAAACACACTTTTTTTATTTCACAATCCGAAAACGCAGTATTTTACACCCTTAACTACATTATTCATTTTATACAATTGATGATAGAAAAGTGCCGCTGATTGTTACCATGAAATTCCACTTTCAAAATATCCGACAATATCAGTAAAAGTTGCGAGCGTGGTTTATAGTCCACCTGTCAATACCAGTTTATTTGCATGTGTTGCATACGCATGTATATGTGTATCTATATACGTATATACATGGGTATACGCATGTGGTTTATAATATCTGGGCGCCAGCCAGGCCCCTACAGCGAAGATAAGAATTTGCAACCCGGCAAAAATTCATCGGAAAGACTTCCGAAATAAAAGGAAAGCCTGAAAGCTAAAGAAAAAGAAAGCTAAAAGAGCATGGGAGAGAATCTTTCTCGAAGGGTGGTTCTTCAAATCACAACGGCCCAATTTTTCGATCTAATGAATTATAAAAGCGGTATTTATTATGAAAGAAAAACTAGAGAAAATGATTATTTACAATAAAAACATAATTTTTCGACAATTTCTAACGCATGTCCTAGTTTGGACTCTAAAAAACGGAAGTTACGCCAGAAAGGAATGTAACATGGCCACGTGGCCATAGGCCAGGAAAACCGTACAAGCCTACTAAAACGGAGCGAAACACAGAACAAATGCCGAATTCGCGAAGACTGTGGACTAAATGGTCACTAGCTAAAACTGTGAACTGCTTCCGGTAATCGAATACAAATAACGTACAAATTGTTACAAACAAATTCTTACTCTAAACCTAGATCCCAAGATTCATGAAACTTAACAAAAGAAGGTGAACTAAATGTACGTGTACCTAGGCTTGTAAATTTATAATAACTATGATGGGACGCGCCAATAACCTAACCTCGACCAGATGCGAGCGCGCATGCGCATACGTTTTAATGAGACTTTCCGCGTTGTTTCGAAACTTTTGTCTCATGAAATCTTTCATAGGTACTTGAATAATTTATGCTTGATGAAAGGTTTCATGGAGAAACAACCTCAAATAAATTCTGAGTTACAATATTCGTAAGTTACCGATTTTTATAATTACAATGCACATTCTCGGTAGTCGTTCCCTGCACGGTCGAATCTTGGAGTTGAAGTCCAATTGATGGTCCACCCGATGACCGTTGAGACCGCTGTTGTCAAGTTTCCGGTCATTAATCGTGGTTTACTCAATATGACGTCGCATGTGGAGGCAATATGGCGTTACTTAGTGTTCCATCCCAGATTAACCATGGTGATAAGGTAGTCGCTAGTGGTTGTTTTGCATGAACCAAAGCAACTATTCCAGCGTGCCAGTATCCCTGGTAATCCTCTGACATGGCGACTCAGCCCTGGTTGTCGTAGGGTCGTTAACTGGTATCGTGACGTCATGCCTCGGGAATATGGCGCAGAGAGGTTAGTGAAAGATGGCGGCCGGAAGTGGGACCAACTACTGGATGTTTGAGGCCCGCCATCTTGCACTGAGATCAAGAAGATGGTGGCGTGGAATGGTAAGGCCATGATTGGTTGTTGGTTCTTTATTCAGGGTGTGTTAAATAACTCCTAAGAAACCTCCACTGCTACTACCCATCTCTGGCCTCCGTGGTATTATTGTTCACGATGAGTTCCTCGTGACGTCACGCCTCGATGGCATGGCTCTGAAGGACCAGTGGAATATGGCGACCAGGCAAGGTACTAAGTAGGCAGTGTGTTCTAGGTCCGCCATTTTGGGTTGAAGTCGGAAACCATGGAGACATGGGATACTTGAACCATGGTTAATGATAGGTGCTTTATGCAGGGTGCGTTAGTGACTGCTGGTGAACCTCAGATGCGACGATCCATCTCTGGCTACCATGGTGTTGTTGTTGTAGAACTTGATTTGACGGGTGGAGGTTAATTTACATGGAAGCATACAAATATCGGAACGTGAATGATTAAGAACTACAATTTTTGATGAACGCTCTTGGCCGAGGTGACTTTCGCTCTTGGTCGATGGATTTAAATTTAAAAATTTATTTTTAAATCCATGAATCGATATTCAAAATTTAACTGACAGGTAAGTCAAAATTTACCCTGTCACAAGGTTGAAAAAGGATTATTACGCCTCGTAAGAACATTTTTTACTCTGAGAATGTTGAAGCACGTCATTTAATATGATATAAAATATATTATTATTGAAAGTATTACTACTGTGAAAAAGTCTCAAAACATTGATTAACGCTCGTGATAGCAGAAGGAAACGTCGCTACTGCAAAGAACTTTCCTAGCTTCAGACGCACTGCGTAAACCCGAGCGTAAACCCCAGAAAGCTAACAAAAGCACCCTGCTAGGTTTGCCTTGCCAGGTGCATTATATTTGTCTCTATTCTATTTTAAAATCTGAAAAGTGCAATTATAATGCATCTGGTAAACTGCACCCGGTAACATAGCAGAGTGCATCATGTCAGATTTCTCTGATTTTCAAAGAAATCACCGGTGACGATAATACGTTACTTTTGAATGATAACTTTTCAAACACTGCTATCTTGAATTGAATAAAAATTGTTGATCGGAAGCTAAATGAAGGCTGTATACTTTAATGAACAGGAATTATTCCTGCATTCGAATAGTAATTAGTAAGCGCCCGAGGCTGCAGCATCGTGCGCTTCCACTCTTCTGCCTTAGCACGAGCCCAAGCAGTAGCTGCGATTGAATAATGCTCATTAGCAAAATCATCATGAGCATCGTATGTTAACAAGATAGGATCCATAAGTTCAATTACGACAATATCCTCATCTATGTTCCTGTACTCAAATTGTTTCCGATGATGCTTTTCTGTAGTTCCTACATGCGATTGAACACCATACTCACGAATTATCCAGAAAGGTCGCATTAAGCTATAACGCGCTATGACGATATAAGGATGTATTGCAAACCCGTGGCCAACAGGACTAAAATTCCTTGTTATCTGGACTTTAGTGGATCTATAAAAATGCAATGCATTTAGATCTTGTGCAAGCAGGGGTTGCATATGCGGTAGCTGCGTACGACTCCACTCTAGCGCCATATGATAAGCCACATTAATAGCTGGCCATTCATAATGCTCAGAAGAAAAGGCACCATGTACAGGTCTATTCAGCATGAGAGGAACTTTAAGATAAATCACAGCAACATTGTGAACTTCGTTTGTGTGAAAAGTTTGTACAGGGTGAGGATTGCGACGCCTCGCATTTCTGATGTACGCTGAGACACCCAGAAATTCCACGTGTACAAATTCAGGGCGCGTTACGACGACATAAGGATGTATTGCATAGCCAGGGCCCGTAGGATCACCCCAATTTGTAACCATGACTTCGGTGGGGGCATCCATATTCACTTTATGTAGATCATATTCAAGAAAGGGCGGCAAATCCTGTCGTGGTGAAATCGTAGGTTGAGAATTCATTCGCTTTTGACGAATGTGAGGAACTGATGATGGTTCTGCAAAAATCATGCAAGTTATATAATTTATTAGTATCATTTGAAGAGAACCCTATTGAAAATTCCGACTTCGTAAACTGCGTAGGAATTGGGATAGTACACGACGTAGTATATGACGTGGATTCCAACTTGAATTATGTCCTTTTGTCGTGGTGGTTTCAGGCGTAGCTTAGGACACTGGGTCTTAAAACAAAAATTGGGTGTGAATAGTTGTTTTTTATTTCAAAGAAGAGCCTTGAATTTAAAAAAAAAAACTCGCTAGAAACTTGTAAACATAATTATGAAATTCATAAACATAATCATTCTCAAAATAGTCTTCTGGATTAATAGCTTATTACTTTATTGCAATATATATATATATATATATATATATATATATATAAAGTTTATTGAAGTTTTTCTTGGAATTCTCGTTATTAACAGTGAAAATAGTTCGAAATAGTGAATTGTACGTGCAGTTAGAGTCAACTTGTGACAAATAGAAGTTTGAGTTAGGAGAAAACCGGATGCGTGTCGCTTTATGTCTAAACTCAAAGTTCTGTTTCTTACAATTTCCATAAAATTGCGTGTTATTTCGTGTGTTAAACAATTGAAACTTTTGGTGAACTGAACTTCAAGAAAATATTTTATTTGCACTTGACTTATTTTGCAATAAAGTGATGAGCCAAGCATGCAGACAACTAAATGACTAAAGAAACTAAATGATTTTTGAACCTTTTTTCAATCATAAACAAACCATTTATACAAAATGTTTTATAAAGTTACGACGTCGAATCCTACGTCTACGTCATATCCTACGTCGTGTCCGAGGCAGCGTCCTACGTAATTTCTGACGCAATTTCCTCCAAAATTTCAATAGAGGAAAAAGATCTTGATCCTCTATGAACGGCCCTATTACATCGTGACATCTCTGTATAACAATATTTTTTCAATGGATACCAAATGATTTCAATTGAGGCGCATGCATATTCCACAAATTTTATTGTCAATAATATTTATTTTACCAATATTAAAATGAATGGAAAAAATACTATAATTTTTATTTATCTGATTTGTAACAATTTTCCTCATTTTTATTCTTTGGCGTTACCATTTGCATAATTTTTATATTTTCAAATAACTATTTATTATAATTTTTATAATTCCGAATTACTGTTTGGCATAATTTATCGTAGGTATGTTTAGTACTTAATACTCTCTGGTTTGGTGTATTATTTTGAATTCACATTGAATTCCTTTTGATTGCTGGAAGTTCTTTGATATCTTTTAATTCTTTCGGACCTGATTAACTTCATTAAAATACCTGAATTCTCTGAATTTCTTGAATTCTTCAAAAATTGGTGAGTTTTCTGAATTTCTTAAATTCTACGAATTCCTTAAATTCTCAAAATTTCTTGAATTCTCTAAAAATCTTTGAATTCTCTGAATTCCTTAAATTATCCGAATTCCTTGAAATCTCTAAATTCCTTGAATTCTCTAAATTCTTAAAATTCTCTGTCTGTGAATTCAGTGAATTCTTAAATTCTCTTAATTCATTGAATCCTCAGAATTCCTGGAATTTTTTGAATTCTCGGAATTCTCAGAATTCCTTGAATTCTCTGAATTCGTAAAATTTCCTGAATTCCTTGAATTTTCTGAAAATCTCTCAATTCCCTGAATCCCTTGCATTTTTTGAATTCCTGAAATTATCTGAATTCTTTCAATTCTTCTTAAATGTTTAAATCTTTTTGCAGTATTTTGAGGTCCATTGGAATTGAGGGAATTCTCTGAGGGTTTGACAACTCGACCGATTGGGTGTACACCTACTTCTGACTTCAAGATACTTCAGGATATTCCAATGACTTCAGAAGATTTCACTCACTTCAGGAGATTTCAAGTGACTTCAGGAGAATTCAAGTGACTTCAAGTGAATTCAGGTGATTCCAAGTGACTTCACGTGACTTCATGTGATTTCAAATGACTTCAGATATTTCATAAGATTTCAAGTGACTTCAAGTGAATTCAGGTGATTTCAAGTGACTTCATGTGATTTCAAATGGCTTCAGACATTTCGGGAGATTTCAAGTGACTTCAGGAGAATTCAAGTGACTTCATGTGAATTCAAATGACTTCACGTGACTTCATGTGATTTCAAATGACTTCATATATTTCAGGAGATTTCAAGTGACTTCAGGAAAATTCAAGTGACTTCAA
>CAKNYM010049294.1:0-12658 GCA_932195095.1 Andricus curvator | reverse complement strand
CCAACACCCTGTCAGACCGTCTTAAGTAGACGGTCTAGATTCGGACTAGCCAGACGATCTCTCTACTTAAGACTGCCACGAAATTTTTCCACACGGGTAGTGAAAAAAGAACTGAATTTAGATCAAATATTTCCAATAAACTTTCGTCATATTTAAACAGCAACTATAATAATAATATTATATCAGAAATTGAAACTATAGGTATTAAAGCAAAAGAATTTATAGCAGAAAATAAAAATATCATTATTACTAGAGCAGATAAAGGCAACATAACGGTAGTCATGAACAAGAATGATTATCTTGATAAATGTTACACCCTTTTATCAGACCCAGACACTTATATCAAACTTAAGAAAGATCCAGCTAATAGTATAAAAAATGATTTGAATTCAATGATTGGTAAATTTCAAAAAAGAAGTTATATCAAGAAATACACAGCTAGATGTTTAAAAAGCTACAATTCAGTTGCTCCAAAATTTTACGGATTGCCTAAGGTACACAAGCCGGAAAATCCTATGAGACCAGTCACTTCTTTTTCTGGATCTCCATTACTTTCTTTATCAAAATTCACTAGTCTACCTTTAAAACAGATAATTGGAAAAAGTAACACGTTTGTAAAAAACAGTTGGGATCTCATTGATAAAATTAAAAATTTCAACATACCCAATAATTATAAATTGGTTTCACTGGATGTAAAATCACTTTTTTTGAATATTCCTAAAGATTTACACTGTTAAAAATGTTTGCAATTTTAATATACATTTAATATACATTTGTATATTAAATCTAAAATATAGGTATACGAAATCGCCATTAAGAGACTATTTTATTAAATTTCATATACCGCATATTGATCATTTATCAGAAAAGTTAGATACTTGCACTTTACACAAATTAAAAAAAAATTTTGACAGCAATTTTCAATTATAAATAATCAAACATAATATTTTCTCCTAGATAAATATAAATTACACTGGTTTTTAAGAGAAAAGTTCAATTAAACAAATAATTAAGAAACCTAACCTCCAAGCACCTGTACTCACGTTAAAATTCTAACATTCACAGCGAATTTTAGAAAAAATTCCACCCGTACGTTGCACTTTAATTGTTAGTAGGAATTAAGTCGACGAATTCAAGCTTATTCCTTTATTTTTTAATATTTGACAGGATCTGAAGGCATCAAAGAACTTGTTGTTTTTACGCACTCTGTTTTACCGACTTTAATATACATGTATATCAATTTTACAACATGATGGTATATTAAAATTAATGTACGGTATATGCAAATGACTTTACTCACATGTATATTAAATTTCGATCAGATTTTTTTAACAGTGTAGTTCTGAAAAATATAAAATTAAATTGGTATAAAATAAGAAAACTACCAAAATTACCGGTAAAACAATATTTAGAGCTCGTTGAATTCTGCATAGACAACTCCTATTGCAGTTTTCAAAATGAATTTTTTAAACAGAAGTTCGGTACGCCTATGGGCTCCCCGTTATCAGGTGCAATTGCAGATCTGGTTATGGAAAAACTGGAACAGGATGTATTAAAGGGTCTTTCTTTTGATTATGTTTTCTTCTACAGGTATGTGGACGACGTGTTCACATGCGTGCATGAAGATAACATTGCTCAATTAATAGAGGCGTTTAATGCATACCATCCCAGAATCCAATTCACTATTGAAATCGAAAACGATTCGAAACTGAATTTTTTGGACGTTACCATCATTAGAGAAAATAATAAACTGATTACTAATTGGTATCGTAAGGACACTAATTCAGGCAGATATATATATTTTGAATCTAATATTTCAATTAAAGATAAAATCTCAGTAATTTATAGTCTTACTGATAGGGCTATTAAATTATCTGATTCAAAATTCAAAGATGATAATATTTTAAAAGTCATAGAAATTTTAAAACAAAATGATTATCCTATTAAATTTATAAAAAAATACATTGATAAAAGAATTGAAAAGATCAACAACATTAATGTACAGATTCAAACTAATAATTTACAAGTCTTTGATTGCAGCAAAATTGTGGTTTTACCATTTGTTAATGAACTCTCTAGATCACTTACTAATATATTTAAAGAACTTAACATTAAAGTGGTCTTTACATACTAAAAAGATTTGTTTAGATGCTTTTCTAACAATAAAGATGTTACTCCTTTTGATTTAAAAACACACGTCATATACCGCATTCCCTGTGAATGTGATTTAGTTTATATAGGACAGACAAAAAGGTACATAAGAACTAGGATAAAAGAGCACATAAATGATTGTAGAAAAGACGAAAGAGGTACTGCCTTGGTTAATCACTCTCATGTTCATGATCATCAATTTTTATTTCCAAAAACCACAATTTTAAGTCATGAAAGCCACTGGAGAAAACGAAATTTTAAAGAGATGTTTTACATTATTAAGAATACAAATTCTGTGAATAAAAGATCGGATGTAGAATACCTTAGTAAAATCTACCATAGTCTTATTTTATCAACGAACAATGCTCTTTAATTTAAAAGGGTGATAAATATATTTAAATGGACGTTATTGTCCATCTTCGTTTATATTTGTATGTTAATATATAATCTCAAAGTATATCTATGTTATATGGTATTGGTATGTGTGTGTTTATGTATGTGTATATATGTATATATGTATGTATTGTGTATGTATGTGTGTATACATACATATATATATATATATATATGTGTTGTTTATGTACATATTACGCATATATATAGTCTCATCTCACTAGACGCTACAAATCTTCCTCAAGTTATACGTATAACATTGTGCGTTGGCCCGCAAAAAGAAAATGTTTATAACAATGTTAACGTTGGGTCCTGAGAGTAGTAGAAGTCATATCATTTTAAATCTAAAAATTTTGAACAATTAGTTATAATAGTAACTTATAATTTCATATGGCCCTGAAATGTAAACGTCACATCGGTAAGTTTATAGGTTATGTTCCATATCTACGAATATGTTATATTCGCTATAAAAAAATTTTGTTATATGAGAAACGTCGTTCTATGTTCTTCAGATAAATGATGGAGAAAATTTTAACCTGAAGAGGCTCCACGTCGTGGAGAGAAAGCTTGTTTTTAAATAAACTTGATAGATCAGTAGATCAAAAACCAACATCTTCGTATATATTTACTGCACTGATCAACAACCAACAACTTATATTAATTGAAAAAATACAATAATGTTTACACAAATTCGGAAATTTTTATCATGAAATAAAATTATTAATTCAGAAATTTTGATTTACTCAATTGATGGAGCAGAAAATTCATAATCTTCAGTAATAGACAATTATATATAATCTCATTTATTATGGTCAAGGGGTTATGAATAGTATCCTTTTGTAATTTTTGAAAAATGCGGTAAAAAAGTTAAGAATATAATTGTTGCCTTTATTATTGAAGAATCATTTACAATTTAAATGTTTCTTTCAAAAATACATTTTTCGAAACAAACTACCTCATTTGAAAATTGTCATTTACAAAAGTCCATAGAATTCAAAAAAACAAACTGAAAACAGGCCCTAAAAGTCATATTCACACAGTATGCAACTAATCATGTTTTTAACAACAATGTAGGCGAGATATCTTAACTACGATTTTTTAAGAAAGGATGATTTTTATGACACATACGGCTTTTAGTTGACACGAGATTGCAAATGCGAAAAGACATAACGCAGTATTTTACACCCTCAAATAGATTATTTATTTTATAAAATTGATGATAGAAAAGCGCCGCTGATTGTTACCATGAAATGCCACTTCCAAAATATCCGACAATATCAGTAAAAGTTGGAAAAGCATTATTACGCCTCGTAAGAACATTTTTACTGCAAAAAACTTTCCTATCTTCAGACGTACTGCGTAAACCAGAGAAAGCTTACATGGCGCACCCTGCAAGGTTGGTTTTTCCAGGCGCATAATAATTGTTTCTAGTTTGTTTTAAAATTAAAAAAGTGCAATTATAATGCACCTGGTAAAGGACAACCTAACAGAATGTGTGATGTAAGGTTTCTCTGATTTACGCTCGGGTTTACGCAGCGCGCCTGAAGGTAAAGTTCTCTGCAGTATCCACTGTTACCGGATTCAAATGATTGTCTTCGACATCACCGGTGACGTTAATACGTTACTTTTGACTGATAACTTTTTAAACACTGCTATCTTGAATTGAATAAAAATTGTTAATCGGAAGCTAAATGAAGGCTGTTTACTTTAATGAACAGGAGTTATTCCTGCATTCGAATAGTAATTAGCAAGCGCCCGAGGCTGTAGCATCGTGCGCTTCCACTCTTCTACCTTATCACGAGCCCAAGCAGTAGCTGCGATTGAATAATGCTCATTAGCAAAATCATCACGTGCATCGTATGTTAACAATATAGGATCCATAAGTTCAATTACGACAATATCCTCATCCTCATTCTTGTACTCAAATTGTTTACGATGATGCTTTTCTGTAATTCCTACATGCGATTGAACACCATACTCACGAATTATCCAGTAACGACGCATTAAGGTATAACGCGTTATGACGATATAAGGATGTATTGCAAACCCGTGGCCAACAGGACTAAAATTCCTTGTTATCTGGACCTTAGTGGATCTATAAAAATACAATGCATTCAGATCTTGTGCAAGTAGTGGTTGCATATGCGGTAGCTGCGTACGACTCCACTCTAGCGCCATATGATAAGCCACATTAATAGCTGGCCATTCATAATGCTCAGAAGAAAAGGCACCATGTACAGGTCTATTCAGCATGAGAGGAACTTTAAGATAAATCACAGCAACATTGTGAACTTCGTTTGTGTAAAAAGTTTGTACAGGGTGAGGGTTGCGAAGTCTTGCATTTCTGATGTACGCTGAGACACCAAGAAATTCCACATGTACATATTCAGGGCGCGTTATGATGACATAAGGATGTACTGCATAGCCAGGGCCCGTAGGATCACCCCAATTTGTAACCATGACTTCGGTGGGAGCATCCATATTCACTTTATGTAGATCATATTCAAGAAAGGGTGGCAAATCGTGTCGTGGTGAAATCGTACGTTGAGAATTCATTCTCTTTTGACGAATGTGAGGAACTGATGATGGTTCTGCAAAAATCATACAAGTTATATAATTTATTAGTATCATTTGAAGAGTACCCTATTGAAAATTCCGACGTCGTAAACTGCGTAGAAATTGGGATAGTGCACGACGTAGTGTACGACATAGGATTCCAACATGAATTATGTCCTTTTGTCGTGGTGGTTTCAGGCGTATTTTACGAAACTGGGACTTAAAACAAAAAAAAGGGTGTAAATAGTTGTTTTTTATTTCAAAGAAGAGCCTTGAATTAAAAAAAAACCTCCCTAGAAACTTGTAAACTTTATTATGAAATTGATAAACATAATCGTTCTCAAGATAGTCTTCTGGATTAATAGCTCTTTACTTTATTGCAATATATATAAAAAAAAGTTTGTCATAAGGACAACCGCAGGATTTCGCCGGGAGCGGGTGCTAATCTGAAAAATTGCACCCGCTCCCAGCGAAATCGCGGTAAAATTTCAGCTGTAACCACGTCTCACGACCGTGAGATAGGTGGTTACAGTCTGCGACGAACTCAATACGATGGTCCGGCAAAAGTCTCGTGCACCCTGAGGACACGGAGCGACCCAAGGACGACCGCCTTCTGCATTTTCCCCGCAAGTGTCTCAGCATTTTTTTGACACGCAGGGATGCTTTTCAGGCTATTAACCAGTGAAACCTTGGCACTTCCAAGAGCGCCGATGATCAAGACGATTAGCTTAACAGAATATTCCGGGTATAACCGTCGCAACTCCCTTATAAGGCCTTTATACCTCTCTTTCTTTTCTTTCTCCTTGGCTGTGACGTTTTTGTCAGCTGGTGCCGAAAATTCGATAACGAACATGGTTCGTTTCTCGAAGTCAAGGAGAACTATGTCAGGCCTCGAGTGCGCAACAGAAACAATTGTACTTTATTATATATTTATAATATTTTAATATATTTAATATATTTATATATATATATATAATTTATAATTATATATATATATATATATATATAAAGTTTGTTGAAGTTTTTCTTGGAATTCTCGTTATTAACAGTGAAAATAGTTCAAAATAGTAAATTGTAGGTGCAGTTAGAGTCAACTTGTGACAAATAGAAGTTTGAGTTAGGAGAAAATCGGATGCGTGCCGCTTTATGTCCAAACTCAAAGTTCTGTTTTTTACAATTTCCATAAAAATGCGTGTAATTTCGTGTCTTAAACAATTCAAACTTTTGGTGAACTGAACTTTAAGAAAATATTTTATTTGAACTTAAATTATATTGCAATAAAGTGATGAGCCAAGCATGCAGACAACTGAATGATTAAAGAAATTAAATGATTTTCGAACCTTTTTTTAATAATGAACAAACTATTTACACAAAATGTTTTATAAAGTTACGACGTCGAATCCTACGGCTATCCTACGTCGTTTCCGAGGCAGTGTCCTACGTAATTTCTGACGTAATTGCCTCCGTAATTTTCTCCAAAATTTCAATCGAGGAAACAGATCTTGATCCTCTATCAAAGGCCCTATTATATCGTGTCATTTCTGTATAACAATATTTTTTTAATGGAAACCAAATGATTTTAATTGAGGCGCATGCATATTCTCCAAATTTTATTGTCAGTACTGTTTATTTCACCGATATTAAAATGAACGGAAGAAATACTATAATTTTTATTAATCTGATTTGTAACAATTTTCCTAATTTTTATTCTTTGGCGTTACCATCTGCATAATTTTTATATTTCCAAATAACTATTTATTATAATTTTTATAATTCCAAATTACTGTTTGGCATAATTTGTCGTAGGTATGTTTAGTACTTAATACTCTCTGGTTTGGTGTATTATTTTGAATTCACATTCAATTCCTTTTGATTTCTGGAAGTTCTTTGATATATTTTAATTCTTTTGGAGCTTATTAACTTCATTAAAATACCTGAATTCTCTGAATTTTTTGAATTCTTCAAAAATTTGTGAATCCTCTGAATTTCTTAAATTCTCCGAATTCCTTGAAGTCTCTAAATTTCTTGAATTCTCTGAATTTCTTGAATTTTCGGTCTGTGAATTCTTAAATTCTCCTAATTTCTTGAATCCTTTGAATTCCTTGAATTTGTTGAATTCCCTGAATTTTCGGAATTCTCAGAATTCCTTGAATTTTCCGAATTCCTAAAATTTCCTGAATTCCGTGAATTCTCTGAAAATCTCTCGATTCCCTGAATTTCTTGAATTCTCTTGAAGTTTTTGAATTCCTGAAATTATCTGAATTCTTTCAATTCTTCTAAATTGTTTAAAATTTTTTGCAGTATTTTGAAGTGCATTGGAATTGAGGGAATTCTCCGAGGGCTTGACAACTCGACCGATTGTGTGTACACCTACTTCTGACTTCAAGATACTTCAGCACATTCCAATTACTTCAGAATATTTCACTGACTTCAGAAGATTTCAAGTGACTTCACGTGAATTCATGTGAATTCAAATGACTTCAGTTATTTCAGGAGATTTCAAGTGACTTTAGTAGAATTCAAGTCACTTCATAGGGGCCGTCCATATACGACGTGGACAATTTTTTACATCTTCACCCCCGCCCCCACCCCTCGTGGACAAGCGTGGACTTTTGACGAACCCTTTGCCCCTGGCTCCTCTGTCCCGGCAGACTTATTTCATATTTGAGGAAAATATGGATATTCTTGCTATTCAAAAGCTACGAAGCCAGAAGGAGCTGTGAATTGTATGAGAATTCGGTTTTTCTTAAAAACATAAACTTCATGATACAAAGTAAGAAGTCCAAACAAAAATGAATTCGTTTAAAAAAAATGATATTCAGATTTGTGGGTGATTCTGAACCAATCTATTCAGATTATTGCATTTTCCGAAAAGTGAGGTAGTTTGATGTCTGGTTTTTAATTATGAATCTTTTTCATGCTTATTTTGCATAACATTATTCATGAAAAAGTATATTTCTTTTCGACCTTCAATAAAAAATGATATTCGGAATTTCCACCAGCCCCATGAAGTTTAGCACATATTTCCCAGAATAAAAAAATACGTTTTTGTACATTTTATTCAGAATCATCAATATTAGGTCAATCGAGTTGGAACTCAACATTGGTCTTCACAATTAGCTAAAGAATACTAATAAATAATTAGTTTTCAAATATCACCCGCATATGTTTGTTTTATACGGTCCCAAAAACAGCCCATAAGTAAAAAAGTGGGTTTTGCGAGTTGCTGGCGCTAATTATG
This sequence comes from Andricus curvator, assembly GCA_932195095.1. Classification (NCBI taxonomy): domain Eukaryota; kingdom Metazoa; phylum Arthropoda; class Insecta; order Hymenoptera; family Cynipidae; genus Andricus; species Andricus curvator. The sequence goes on along the minus strand of CAKNYM010049294.1, from coordinate 4,317 downwards.
ATTTTTTTGCATTTTTTTTTTAACAAATTGTTTCTAATACATAAAATACTACTTCTCACTGATAATTAGATGTTTACATGCATTTTTTAAAATAAGTTTGTAAAGAAGATTTTTCTATTGGCATTAGGGTTGATAATATTTTCTTTTGTGTTCTACAATTAATTTTTAAAAAGATATCTATTTGCAAGTAAATTAAAGATAGATTTTCTATGTTTTGTCCCGGACTGACTCACTGGACTCGTCAGTAAGGTTATGTGAGTCAGTCCTACCTTATACATTTTAATTGATCTAAATTAATTGTAATGTATATTTTTCAAAACAAAAAAAAAATTTTCGTTAATAAATTTGTAAATTTGATAAATTTTGCAATCAATAATATGGTGCATTTCAACCACGGATAGAAGTCGAAACTTAATATAATTGATATAAATTTTAAATTGATTTTTCAAAAAACACAACAAAAATTTTTAAAAAAATTATATATTATTTGGGCCACGGATAGGGGCCAGAACTTAAATTAAAAGATCATCAATTACTAAGTTGAACAGAAATCATTACTATTTCATTGAGTTGATTTGTGAACCAAAAAACGAATTTTTAAACTTATCCTCAGTAATTTTCTTCCTTCTCCTTCTCTTCCATATATTATTCTTCCCACAAATGCGCGAATTGAGGTTTAGTTTGGACGTCGCTAAGTTATCACATGTAATATAACAACACTGACACAAATTAAAAACTTTTTTATAGTAATAATTTTCTTAAAAACAGGTTGAAAAATTTTTTAAATCAGAATAATTTTCACACTATGTGATTAGAAAAGGACCCTTCTCGCTCTAACTGAAAAGTTGAGAATATAATAAAATAATATAATGAGAATATAAACAATAATGCATTGTTAAAACAATTGATTTAAAAATTAAACTATCACAATAAGGTATAATATTTTATGTATTAGAAACAGTGTTTACCAAAAGAAACCGCAAAAAAATAATAGTCAGCGCCAGCAACTCGCAATACCCAATTTTTCACTAACGGGGTTTACTTGGGACCCTATAAAACAGACGTATGTGGGTGAATTTCAAAAAGTAATTTCTCATTTGTATTCTATAGCTAATTCTGTGGAAAATTATTCAGGTTCAACTCGATACACCTAATATTGACGATTCTGAATAAAATATACAAAAACGTCTTGCTTTCTTATGTAAAATACGTGTTAAATTATACGGGGCTTAAGGGCATGCTCTTCGGTGATGACGTGACCAAACCAGTCCTTGGTTATGAAATTTTTTTTGGTGTTCACCATGTCCAAACGCAATGATGTATCGCTCTCAAAATTTGGAATATAGGAAATGAGACAATAAATTGCGTTTTTATAATTAGTTTCAGTAATAATTTTGAAAAAAATTATCCATGTAAAAAATAATGTGTAAAATTTCATAACCTAGCTTGGTCATGTGATCTCTACTTTGCCGACGTTGAAAGCTTCTTTTTTTCTCCGCTAGAAATTGCTGAAAATGCTCCAAAAATAATGACAGGTTACGTGTGTGCAGATACTGCAGATACTTATTTTTTGATTTGCAACAAATGTGCAAATGTTATTGTTTATATTGATTTTTTTAAATGTTTCGACGATTTAGTCCAAAATTTGTGTCAGTTATCAACATACGCGAATCAAAAAATCTGAAATGCATCAAACCAAACATTACCTGCAAAGTGCTAGACTCGAGTGGTAATATCCTATTTTATTAAATTATCAATAAAATTTCTTTGAAATTATAAACATATTGATGTATACAAACGTTCTTTAGTGCTTTTTATTTAATCGTTCAAATTCTAAACACGATAACTCAATCCGTGTGGACGTAGTGAGCACCAAAAAAATGAAAATAATATTACGCATTTATTTTTTACATAAATAATTTTTTTCAAAATTATTACTCAAACTAAATATAAAAACGCAATTTATTGTCCCATTTCCTATATTCCAAATTTTGAGATCGATATATCATTGCGTTTGGACATGGTGAACACCAAAAAAAATTTCATATAACCAAGGACTGGTTTGGTCACGTGATCACCGAAGAGCATGCCCTTAAAGAACCTCTGAATTTCATTTTCTTTAAACGCATTTATTTTTTTAGATTTGAACAAATTTTCGGGCGATGCATGAAAATTGGAAAAACAAATTTTCGACCACCTTAGTCCCATGGACTTTGGATAGACCCCTTCGGTCCCCCTCGTGGACAATAATAGACTTTTGTCATACCCCCCGACCCCCCGTTCCCCCGAAACTGTCCACGTGGTATATGGGTGACCCCAAATGAATTTAAGTGATTTCAAGTGACTTCACATGAATTCACGTGACTTCAGATATTTCAGGAGACTTCAGGAGATTTCATTACAAGTGTACACCTGACTTCACGAGTTGTCAACCCCTCGGAATTCTTGCAATTCAGGAAATTCCACGAATGTAGAGAATTCAGATATATATATATATATATATATATATACCATTAAGCCATTTCCCTTTCAGGGTAGGCGTGACACTACCCGATTCGAGTAGTGTTTCTAGGTTAGTTTCTTGTAGTAAATAACTACAAGTGTGGGCTCACCACACCCACGATGTGCCAACTACTGCCAGATACTTCAGGAAATTTCAGGAATTCATGAATTATAGAGAATTCAGGGAATTTAGTAAAAAAAAAAGTGATTCAGATGAACTAAAGATATTCAGTGAATTAAGAGAAGTTCAAGGAAAAATACAAATAAAAGAATTTTTAAGGAAAAACCTTATTTAATCGACTTTTTTCAGACCATTTATTAATATTATTGTACACAAAAATGACGTTTCGGAATCATACCGATTCCCTCATCAGATTATCTTAAATATTTCGCAGATAGTCGGTTAATATTTTAAAATATAAATAGTAGGTGAAATCGGGCATCTATAGAATCTATAGAGGTGACAGAGTGTGCACCCTCCGTCTCCATCTTGAGGTAATCTTGAGGTTTAAAATATTAACCGACTATCTGCGAAATATTAAAGATAATCTGATGAGGGAATAGGTATGATTCCGAAACGTCATTTTTGTGTGGCCATTTAAAAACTATATATGGCCATATAAAACTAGAAAATGGCATTTCCTTACTGGAAATCCCCACGTAGGTCTCTATATAGGAACCCATATGGGGACCTATATGCTAATCCACATGGATTCCTATATCAAGTAGTATGGCCAAATTGGGAGACGAAATAGTATAGGAATCTCTGTGGGATCCCATATAGGGTCGTATGTGGGAATCCTTATGGCATCCTATACGTATCGCAGTAGATACGTGACAAGTGTCATGATCGAACCTCCCAAACATTAAAAATTTGATAATTTTTCTTGTTTAGCTTATATTTATCACAAGGTCCTAAATCATATCACTGTAAACCCATTTGGTTCAATTCGGATTAGAAATGGTTGGCCATATGTTACCTTTTCTGAAGACGTGGCATTTGTCCATATGTTGATATATGTATATGGGAATCCACATGAATTCCTATATACAGTTGAATGGCCAAATTGGCACACGAAATAGTATAGGAATCTCTGTGGGATCCCATATAGAAACAGATATGGGAACCTACACGGGAATCCATATGGAATACTATACGTATCGTAGTAGATACGTGACACGTGTCATGTCAGAACCTCCCAAGCACCAAAAATTTAGAAAATTTTTTGTTTGTTTGGCTTACATTTACACTGGGTCATAAATGATATCCCTGTAAAACCATTTGGTTTAATTCGGAGTAGAAGTGGTTGGCCATATGTTACCTTTTCTGAAGACGTGGCATTTGGGAGGTACTGTTCAGAGTTTTTTGACGTACGGATGGGTACAATTTTAAATAGCGCAAGTGAAAATTGATTTATCTTTTGATTACATCGAATATTATTTCACTTACCTAAATCATCATCAGATGCATAAACCATTTCTTGCCACAAAACCGCACAAAGTATTAGGAAACTGACATTGAATATTGCTCTCATTTTTAAAAGAAACTGTGTCATCGCGGAATAAAACTGATAGTGAAGGGCAAGATAATGCGTCTTTTATAAAGAAAGCTTGTTTACGCTAGCATAAAATTCAATGACTAGTTGAGTTCACATTGAAAGATAACATACATTACACAGACTGAGATTGTATACATGATGTTTTGAACTAATGACACACTTAAAGAATGTGAGGAGTAATATTTTTAGTATAGATATTGAAACCCTAACGTGGGTTTCCTATCACCACTACGTAGCGCGTCCTCAGGTTGCGGAT
>CAKNYM010049293.1:144303-165435 GCA_932195095.1 Andricus curvator | reverse complement strand
GAGCGTCTATGATAAATAATCTCTGTTTTATTTCAGAAAAACAGTTATATAATAAGTATTTACTGAAAAAAAAAATAAAAGAGAATGCAAATCCCATATTTTTTTGATAAAAGTGTCCAAGATTTTGGATCTTCTACTTTGAGTTTTGTATTGTTATTATACGAAATTCGTAATTAAAGATACTACAAACCTTTGATAACATATTTTCGTAAAAATCGCATATTTTTTGGTGAAATTGACAATAATTTTGTATTTACCATTTTTAATTTTTATTCCGAAAGTCCAAAATAGTCCAGCAGATTCTACAATATTCTATAAAAGACATAAGAATTTCACAATGAAACCGACCAAATTAATTATCATGACTAATTTAAAAACTGCTGTTTTCACAAATCCTGAATTTGAAAATTGATAAATTTTTTTCAAGTCTTTTGAAGTTCCTTTAATATTTAAATTAAATTGAAGTTATTAAAAAAGTTTAAATCCCTTAAAACCCTTGGAGATTCAATAAAATATTTTAGATGTGAAATTGATGTCCAAGAAGTTGGCCATGCCATTTTGTTTTTTCGAGAAAAAAAAAGTAGTGCTGAATTGTGCTAGGTTTGTGCTGAATTGTGCTGCAATTTTTTTTCGAAAAATTCAAAATTCGAGTCAGAAATCGAAAAAAACTTTTTCGGGGCCAGCACCGCCATTTTGTTTTTTCGAAAAAACAAACGTTGTGCTGAATTGTGCTAGGTTTGTGCTCAATCGTGCCGTAAACAATTTTTCAAAAAAATCAAAATTGGAGCCAAAATTCAAAAATAACTTTTCCGGGCCAGCACCGCCATTTTGTTTTCTCGAGAAAAAAAAGTTGTGCTTAATGGTGCTAGGTTTGTGCTCAATTGTGCCGTAAAAGATTTTTCAAAAAAGTCAAAATTTGAACCGAAATTCACAAAAAACATTTTTTGAGACATTGCGTGCAAAGCAATTATTGTCCTATACACTTTTTACTTAGGTTTTTGAATCCAAATTTTTTAAAAATGCGAATTTCTAAAATCTGAAAGTTGTGCTGGGTTGTTCTAGGCGTGAAAAACAATTAATGTCCTATAGACTTTTCACTTAGGGCAATATTTTTTGGTGAAAATCTAGTTTATTTTTCTCATAATGATTTTTGAAATCCAAAATTTTTCAAAATGCGAATTTCAAAAATCTAAAAGTTGTGCTGGGTTGTGCTAGGCGTGCAAAACAATTAATGTCCTATAGACTTTTCACTTAGGACAATATTTTTTGTGAAAATCTAATTTGTTTTTCTCAAAATGATTTTTGAAATCCAAAATTTTTCAAAATGCGAATTTCAAAAATCTAAAAGTTGTGCTGGGTTGTGCTAGGCGTGCAAAACAATTAATATCCTATAGACTTTTCACTTAGGACAAATTTTTTTCATGAAAATCTAGTTTATTTTTCTCAAAATGATTTTTGAAATAAAAAAATTTTTCAAAATGCGAATTTCAAAAATCTAAAAGTTGTGCTGGGTTGTGCTAGGCGTGCAAAACAATTAATGTCCTATAGACTTTTCACTTAGGAAAATATTTTTTCATGAAAATCTAGTTTATTTTTCTCAAAATGATTTTTGAAATCCAAAATTTTTCAAAATGCGAATTTCAAAAATCTAAAAGTTGTTCTGAGTTGTGCTAGGCGTGAAAAACAATTAATGTCCTGTAGACTTTTCACTTAGGACAATATTTTTTGGTGAAAATCTGGTTTATTTTTCTCAAAATGATTTTTGAAATCCAAAATTTTTCAAAATGCGAATTTCCAAAAATCTAAACGTTGTGCTGGTTTTTGCTATGCGGGCAAAACAATTAATATCCTATAGACTTTTCACTTGGAACAATATTTTTTGTAGAAAATCTAGTTTTTTTTTCTCCAAATGATTTCTGAAATCCAAAATTTTCCAAAATGCGAATTTCAAAAATCTAAAAGTTGTGCTGGGTTGTGCTAGGCGTGAAAAACAATTAATGTCCTGTAGACTTTTCACTTAGGACAATATTTTTTGTAGAAAATCTGGTTTATTTTTCTCAAAATGATTTTTGAAATCCAAAATTTTTCAAAATGCGAATTTCAAAAATCTAAACGTTGTGCTGGGTTTTGCTAGGCGTGCAAAACAATTAATGTCCTATGGACTTTTCACTTAGGACAATCTTTTTTGGTGAAAATCTAGTTTATTTTTCTCAAAATGATTTTTGAAATCCAAAATTTTACAAAATGCGAATTTAAAAAATGTAAAAGTTGTGCTGGGTTGTGCTAGGCGTGCAAAACAATTATTCTTCTATACACTTCTAAGTTAGTGTGCAGTTTGGGAAATTTTAGATTTCAAAAATCATTTTGAGAAAAAAAAAATAGATTTTCACCAAAAAATATTGTCCTAAGTGAAAAGTCTATATGACAATAATTGCTTCGCACGCAATGTCTCAAAAAATGTTTTTTGTGAATTTCGGTTCAAATTTTTTTTTCTCGAAAAAACAAAATGGCGGTGCTGGCCCGGAAAAGTTTTTTTTTGAATTTTGGCTCCAATTTTGATTTTTTTGAAAAATTGTTTACGGCACGATTGAGCACAAACCTAGCACAATTCAGCACAACTTTTGTTTTTTCGAAAAAACAAAATGGCGGTGCTGGCCCGGAAAAGTTTTTTTGAATTTTTGGCTTCAATTTAAATTTTGTTCAAAAAATTTTTGCGGCACGATAGAGCACGAGTCTAGCACAATTCAACACAACTTTTTTTTCTCGAAAAAACAAAATGGCGGTGCTGGCCCCAAAAAAGTTTTTTTTGATTTCTGACTCGAATTTTGATTTTTTCGAAAAAAAAATTGCAGCACAATTCAGCACAAACCTAGCACAATTCAGCACAACTTTTTTTTCTCGAAAAAACAAAATGGCGGTGCCAACTTCTGGGACATGTGAAATTGATGTTGAAATTTCTTAAAATTCATTAAAATCTTTGAAATCACTAAGAATCCCTTGAAATTTAATTTAATTGTATTTTTTCAAGGTTCTCAAAAAATCCTTTGTAGTCTTGCAAATCCTACAAAATTCTTGGAAATCCCATGAAATTACTTGAAATTCCTTGAAATTCATTGAAGTATTTGAAATATTTTAACTCTTTCGAAATTCTGTAATTCATTTGTTGTTTCTCCATTTTGTGCATAAATTCTTTAAATACTTTAAAATTATTTAATTCATAAACAACTTTTTATCATCGCTTGAAGTGTGAGCGACTTATAAAAAAAATAAAGAAAAAGTGCTTGGATAGAAAACTTTACAGAAAAAGTAATTATTTATAAGTTTTCTAATCATTTTAAATCACAACCACAAACTTCTATATAATTATAATGATAATTATTATAATCATAACAGACAAAAACAAGGTTTAAAATCAATTTTAACATTTGTGAAAAATAACACAATCGATAATCTTAAAATATGTTATTCGGAGAAAGAGACAATTAAATATAAAGAATAAAATTGGGGATGAGCCGGCTTACCCCACACGTGTCACTTAGCCCCTTTTTACGGTACCAAATTCGAAGATGATCGATTCAAATTTCTATCATAAAATTGTTTAAACAAGAGAAAACTACAAATATAAAAATATACGATGCAATAATTAAAAATATTATATAATTATCCTATTAACTAGCCTTCAGGGTATATCTTTTTCTGTTGAAACATACGTTTTTATGATCGTATAATACTTCTGTCAATACTTCCGGTAATAAACACATAGTTATTATAAAAATATACATGTACCTACTTGTGTAACTTTTCAGAAGACAATGCACTTTTTTTAACGATGCAACTATTTTTTTACTATTTCAGGCCTCACAGTCCCTATGGGATAAACTATAGGGATCAAAGGGTACTTTTTGTCACGCTTATAGGGTACTTTTTTCACGCTCAACTGGTATTTTTTCACGCTTAAAAAGTTAAAAATTCAGGAAAAATTCATAAGATTTCAAAGCAATTCAAGTTAAGTTCAGAAGAATACAAATTAATTGACAAAATTTAAAAAATCCAAAAAATTCCATTGTTTTCCGTGAAATTGGAATGAATTTAGGGGAATTTAAGGTAAATGAGAAAAATTCGATGAAATTCATAAAAAATTTAAGGTGAATTTGAAAAAATTCAAATGAATCGAAAACAATTTAAAAATACGAAAAAACTTCATTGAATTCAGTAACCTTCAAATAAGCTTAGAAAAATTCAAGGGAATTCAAAAGAATATGATGATATGGCTAAGAATTCTAGGTGAGGTTAAAATACTTTAAGATCAAGTAAATAAAAACTTTTAAAATTTTTTTAAAAAATCCATTAAATTAGGTTGAATTGAGTTAATTTAATAGAATTCAAGTGAACTAATAAATTTCAAGCGAATTCCAAAGAATTTAAAAGAATTCAGGGTGAATTCCAAAAAATAATTTCAACTCTCTTCAAATCTTGAAAACCCTACTAATTTATAACCAAAAAAGTGACTAATGACCGCAAACCAATTCAAAAGAATTCAAATGAATTGGAAATAATTTTAAAAATCGAAAAAAATCCATTGATTTCAGTAAAATTTGAGCGAATTTAGTAGAATTTAAGGGAAATTATAAGAATTCGATGAAATTCATAAAAAATCAAGATGAATATAGAAAGCAATCAAGTGAATTCAAAACAATTCAAAAATATGAAAAAATGCATTGAATTGATTAAGTTTGAAATCAGTTTGGAAAAAATTAAAGAGGATTTAAAAGAATGGATTAAAATTGAGTGAATTTAGAAGAATTCAAAAGAATTCAGGATTAATTAATAAGAATTCAGAGCGAATTCCAAATTAATTCCAAAAAATATTTGAAAATCTCTTCAAATCTTTGAAACATTACGAAATTCCTCACTTCTTGTGAATAAATTCTTTGAAATCCATTAAAATATTAAAATCCCTTAAAATTATTAAAACCCTTGGAAATCCCTTGGAATTATTTAAATCTCTTGAAAATGCCTTGGAATCAAAATACCCTAAAATATTTCAAAGTCTTTGAAATCCCTTCAAACTATTGAAATACATAACAAATTTCTGCGAATTACGAGTTTTCAACAAAACAAGTGAATTTTTAACTGAAAAAGATCAATGTTCTAGCAGAAATAAAATAGCTACATTATTTAAAAAAAAATTATTGTTAACAAAAAAAAAGAATTTTCAACAAAATTTTTTTAATTTTTAACCAAAGAAATTAACATTTAACTAAAATGATGCAGTTTCAAACATAAAAATAAATGTTTAACCAAATAGTTCAATTTTCAACCAAAAAGGTTATATTCCTACCAAAAAAAGACAAAATTTCAACAAAATAGATGAATTTTCAACTAAAAAAGATAAATTTTCAACAAAAAATATAACAGTTTAATTTTAAGTCAGAGAAATAAGTTTTCAACCAAATAAAATAAATTTCCCGCGAAATAGTTAAATTTTCAACCAAACAGATAAATTTTTAACTAAAAAGATTAAATGTCCATAAAAAAAATTTCGACAAAAAATTGAATAGTTAAAAAAATTAATTTTCAATAAAAAAAATAATTTTCAAGCAAAGAAATGAAATTTCAACCAACAAAATTAATTTTCGACAATAAAAGAATAATTTTTAGCAAAATACGTGAATTTTAAACAAAATATTTTAATTTTTAATGGAGTTTTCAACCTAATAATTGAATTTTCAACCAAAAAGGTTATATTGCTAATAAAAAAAGACAACTTTTCTACAGCAACATGTCGACGAAAAATGGAATAGTTAAATTTTTAGTTAAAAAAATTAATTTTCATTTTAAAAAAACAACTAATTTTATACCAAAAAAGAATAATTTTTAACAAAATACATGGATATTTAACCAAATTTTGTAATTTTTGATTAAATTTTCAAATAAAAAAGATCATTTTTCAACAGAAAAAAGAATAATTTAATTTTCAGTTAGAGAAATGACTTTTTAAGCAACTAAAATGAGTTTTCAACGAAATAGTTAAATTTTCTATCAAAAAGATTGAATGTCTATAAAAAAAAATTCGACAAAAAATGTATTTAACCTTTTAGTTAAAAAAATTAATTTTCAATAAAAACACTAATTTTCATTAAAAGAAAAATTAATTTTCAATACAAAACTAATTTTCTAGCAAAATACATGAATTTTCAACAAAATATTTTTTAAGCTTCTACAAAAAACAGAAGTTTTTAAACAAATAGTTGAATTTTCAACTGCAGAAGATAAATTTTTAACCAAACAAAGAATAGCAATTTTCAGTTCAAAAATAATTTTAAAAATGTTACAAAATCGTTAAATTGTAACAAAGTAGTTCCACTTAGTAGATTTTATTCTAAATAAAGGGTAATTAGTTTGCAATGTTCTAATCTTTTAAAATTCCCTAAAATATTTAAAAATAAAAGCTCTTGAAAATGCCTTAGAAGTTTAAAAAATAGTTTAAAATCTTAAAAATCCTTTCAAATTGTTAAGATCATTAAAAAAAATTATCGAAATCTTTAAAAATACCCTGAAATATTTCAAAAGAGTTCAAGACACTTGAAAAATATGTCCTGAATTGAATAGTGATTAAGCCACGAGTTAATTTATTGAAAGAAAAGTGACATAGGGTAACATAGGGGCATTTAAAAATATTTTCAAAACTTTTCGCTAATTTTGGCCAAAATAATATCGGACACTCAAAAATCAAAATTTGATTAGATTTCAAGATCTTCAAAAGATTTAAAATATTGTCAATATGTTTCCAAGAACCAACTTTAAAAAAAATTCGTAAACTTTTTTACTATTCATCCAAATATTCAAGTTGACCCAAAATCGTGGAAAAAAAGTGTTGGAAAAAAATAATATATGGATATGTTATTATTTATTTATTTTTCAATTTTCCCAGAAATGAAGACTTTGAACCCCATTTTTTCTTCCCCAATCTCAAGAACAGATAATATATTATTGAAAAATTATATTGTAAATCATGCAACTATTTTATTCAATAAATAAAAGTTTCATTAAATCTTAATAAACAATGGCTCATTTTGTGTTGTAAAACATTATTTACAATTATACCCGATGAATTTTGATAAAAACAATTCGTTTGAATTTGTTTAATAAGCAAGTTATTTTTAACAGAATTCAACGAGTGAAATTTTAAAGAATGTTTTAAAGAACAAAATAAACCATTGTTTATTGAAATTCTATACAAATTATGATATTTTATAAAGAGGTTATAAAAAACACCAAATGTCAAATAATTATTGTTAGAGCAATAATTTTGGTTAGAACACATTTTTTATTTAACGTATATTTTTTATTGCTTTTAGCAATGTTCTCCTAGAATAGAGTTAGAAAGTCGCGGTTTTTCTAAATTTTTCAACTTAATTTTAACTTCTCAGCTAGAATGAGCAAATAATCTATTAAGTCTGAAAGAAATAATTGTTTAAACAATTTATTATTATTTATAATAATATTCTCTTAGAATAATGCTATAAAGTTGCGGTTTTTTTCTAAAATATTAACAGTCACAAATATGAATATGAAAACATGATAATCTATGAAATATGAAACAAATATGAAATATTTGTGACTATCTTCTCCTATAGTAATGCTAGAAAGTTGCAGTTTTTTCTGAAATCTTTAACTTGGCGTTGGCTCTTTAGTTATGAACAAATAATAAATAAACAATAGAGAGAATCATTTTTTAAACAATCTCTTTCTTTTTTGTGAATATATTTTCCTGAAATAAAACAGCTATTTGAAATATTCTTCAAATTTTCTATATGGATCATTATTAAATAATCAATATTATCAATATTAAATATAAAATTTCCTTGAAGTAGTTACTGAGAGCCCTTTTGTTTCAACTAATATTAATATTAATAATATTTATTATTTCAGGGTGGCTATTCGGCGGACGATTTCAAATTCCCGGTCATTTCCCGGTTTTCCGCGGTCAAGTTTTTCAATTTTCCCGGTCAACTCAAAGTAACATATTTATAATTGCCACAAAACGCAAACATTTATTTTAATTCATGACGTTCGTTCTAAACATCTTTTAACACAACAGAGCAAAACGTTGCAAAATAAATGAATTTTGAAAAAAATACTTAAACTTTCCACTAAAAAATATCAATTTTTTACAAAAAAATGAAATAGTTAAACTTTCAGTTGAAAAAATTAATTTTCAACAAAAAAAAACGGATTTTCAAAAAAATAGTTCAATTTTCAACCAAAGTGATGAATTTTCAAATCAAATTATGAATCTTTATCTGGAATAGTTAAATTTTAAACCAAAAAGATAAATTTTCAACTAAAATGATGAATATTTAACTGGAAAACTCGAATTTTCAACCAAAAAGACGAATTTTTAAAGAAGATTACATTTTAAATAAAAATATTAATTTTCTACCCAAAAATACAAATTTTCAACGAAATACATTAACTTTTAAAGAAAGGTTTGAAGTTTTAATAAAAGAAGACAAATTTTCAACCAAATAATTAAATTTTGAACTGAAAAAATAATAATTTTCAATCGAAAATGGAATAGTAACATTTTTAGTTTAAAAAATTATTTTTAAACCAAACATAAGAGTTTTCAACTAAAACAATGAATCTTTAAATGAAATAGTTCAATTTTCAAACCAAAAAATTAATGTTTACTAAAAAAAGATAAATTGTCAACCAAAACTTTAATAATTAAATTTCAAGTTAAAAAACTAATGTTTAACCAAACAGATGAATTTTCAACAACAGCTATGGAATTTTCAATTGGAATAAGTTAAATTTTCAGTTAAAAAAATTAGTTTCAACAAAAAAAAAACTAACTTTTAACAACAACAAAAACTAACTTTCAAAATAATAGTTACATTTTCAAACAAAGTGATGAATTTTCAAATAAAATTGTAAATATTTAACTGCAATAGTTGAATTTCAAACCAGAAAGATGAATTTTTAACTGAAATGATGAATCATGAACTAGAATAATTGAATTTTTGACCAAAAAGATTAATTTGCAACCAAGAAGACTAATTTCTACCAAAAAAGACGAATTTTCAACTATCAAAGATAATTTTTCAACCAAAAATGGAATAATCAAATTTTTAGTCAAGAATGAATGTTCAACCAAAGACATGAATTTTGAACTAAAATTATGAAATATTCAACTGGATTAATAGTTACATTTTCAGTTGAAAAAAAAAAATAATTTTCAACCAAAAAAGATCCAAAGAAAAAACAAATTTTCAATCAAACAGCTCATTTTTCAACCAAAGAAATGAATTTTTAATTACAACGATGGATTTTCAACTAAAAAAAAATTAATTTTTAACAAAAGAGCTGAACTTTCAACCAAATAATTTTATTTCAAACCTAAAAGATGAATTTTCAACTAAAATAATAAATATTTGACTGGAATACTTGAATTTTTAACCGAAAAGTAGAATTTTTAAACAAGAAGATTAACTTTCAAAGAAAAATAAGATAATTTTTTACCAACAAAAAAATTGATTTTTTAACAAAATACATGAATTTTCATCGGAATAGTTAAATTTTCAATTAAAAAGACAAATTTTTATACAAATTGTGGAATTCCGAACTTGAAAATTTTAATTTTCAACTCAGAATGGAACAGTTGAATTTTCGTTTAAAGAAATTAATTTTCAACCAAACTGGTGAATTTTCAAATAAAATGATGAATCTTCAACTGAAATGATGAATCTTTAACTGGAATAGTTTAATTTTATGCCAAAAAGATGAATTGTCAACCATAAAGTTGAATTGTCTACAAAAATAGATGAATTTTCCACAAAGTACATACATTTTCAAACAAATAGTTTAATTATTAAATGAAAAATATAAATTTTCAACCAAATAGTTGAATTTTCATCAAAAAAAGATAAATTAATTTTTAACAAAAGTTTAACTTTTAACACAGTAGTTGAATTTCTAACTAAAAAACGATGAATTCGCAACGAACAATGTAAAAAAAATTTCTATTATAATTCAGAATATTTCTTCTTTGAAATTCTACTTCTACTCTGAAAACTGCTTGAAGTACTTTTATTACCTAAAATTTAGAAGAGGGAACTTTCAAATTGTGACGAATTCTGACTTGAAAGAGGGATTTTTAAAAATTCCTTTTTTCTCAATCCGAATTATAATTCCTTTAAAAAATTCCCATTCCATGTAAAATATTTCCTGTTCCAAGTGAAATTATATTTCTTGAATTTTTCTATGATCAGAAGTAAATTCCCGGGTTTTAAATTAAATTCCCGGTCATTTCCCGGTTTTTTCCCGGTCAATAAAATTCCAGGTCATTTCCCGGTCTTTCCCGGTTTCCCGGTCAAGTCGCCACCCTGTATTTGTTCCTAACTAAAAAGTCAAAGAAAACCTAAAAATTTCTGAAAAGCCCACAACTTTCTAGCATTACTCTAAAAGAAGATTATTATAAACAATAATGAATTGTTTAAACAATTATGTTTTTTAATTTACAATAATTATTATTTCACTAAGTGAAAAGTGAAAAAAGGATTAAAAATTTCAGAAAAAACTGCAACTATTGAGCACTTATATAGAAGATGAACAAAAATAATTTGTTTAAATAATGATGTTTGTTATATTTCCTTAATTACTGCCACACTTCAAATGAAAAGAGGACAAAAAGTTGAAAATTTCAGAAAAAACCGCAACTTTCTTGCATTGTTCAAAGAGAATATTATTAAAAATAACAATCAATTATGTTTGTTAACTTTAATTAATTATCAACTTACTCTAATTAAAAAGTGGACAAAAAGTGCAAAGTTTTAGAAAAAACTAAAACTTTCTGTCATTATTCTGAGAGAATATCATCATAAATAAAAATAAATTGTTTAAACAATTCTTTTTGTTAAAATTAACTGATTATTGCTTCACTCTAACGGAAAAGTTGAAAATAAGTTGAAAAGTTTAGAAAAACCGCGACTTTCTAACTCTATTCTTAGAGAAAATGGCTAAAAACAATAATAAATTGTTTAAAAAATTTATCTAAACATCTCATTATCAGCAGAAAGTAATATTTAATGTATTAGAAACAATTTGTATTTTAAAAACCGCATACAAATTATAATTAGCGCCAGAAACACGCTAAACACAGGTTTTCATTTATGGGGGTTTTTTTAGACCCTATAAAAAAGACTTATGGCGGCGGTATTCAAAAAGTAATTCGACGCCTCCATTCAATATGAGTCTATGTGCTAACATCGCTCTGTATGAGACTATTCCCTATGCTTATACACAGCGCATAGTCTCATACACGGCGCTGTCAGCACATAGACTCATATTGAATGGAGGCGTCGAATTATTCATTTTTATTCTATAGCTAATAGTGAAGAGAAACGTTGAGTTTCAGCTCGATTTATCTAATACTGAGGGTTCTGAATAAAATTTACAAAAAAGCCTTTTTTTCTTATGGGAAATACGTGTTAAACTTCATGGAGCTTGCGGAATCTCTAAATAAAATTTTGTTTAAATGCATTTATTTTTTTGTGGATTCAAAACCGGACGATATGCTTGAAAATTCGAGAAAAAAATTGGACCACCCTATTGGACAATAGCGATAAATACATTTGAAAAACTGCAACTTTCTGGAATTATTCAGAGAGAATATTATTATAAATAATAATGAATTGTTTAAACAATTACTTTTGTTAAACTTAACTGATTATTGCTTCACTCTAACTGAAAAGTTGAAAATAAGTTGAAAATTTTAGAAAAAACCACCACTTCCTAACTCTATTCTTAGAAAAAATGGCTAAAAACAGTAAAAAATTCTTTAAACAAATTATGTAAACATCTCATTATCAGTATAAAGTAATATTTGATGTTCTAGAGTTCCTGATACTTATTGAAAATAGTTCCCAAAAATTAGACCGAAAAAACATTTTTCAAAAAATAGAGCCAGCCCCCCACTTTTAAAAAAATCAACTTTTTCTTTAATATTCTTGTATTTCCAAAAAAGTTCTAGAGTTCTATAACAAAATAATTTCGAAAAACTTGAAAACTCGAAAGTTACACAATTTCGAAAATCCCAAAATTACAGAGAAATTTTTCGAAAGAGTTCCACGAGTTCTGCTCAGAATTCTGGTAGCCCCCTGAATAGTTCTACAAAAAATTCTAATAACATTTTTCGGTGAACTCAAAATCAAAAACCCTACAACACTTTACACATACCCAACAAATTTGGAAATTGAAAATTTTGAGAGTTCCAGGAGTTCTGATCAGAGTTCTGGTAGCCCCCGGAATAGTTCTAACAGAAAGTCTAATAAAATTTTTCAATAAACTCAAAATCCAAAAACCTACAACACTTTACACATACCCAACAAATTTGGAAATTATAAATTTTGAGAGTTCCAGGAGTTCTGATCAGCGTTCTGGTATACCCCTGAATAGTACTACAAAAAAGTCTCATAACGTTTTTCGATAAACTCAAAATCCAAAAACCTACAACACTTTACACATACCCAATACATTTTGAAAGTAAAAATTTTGGGATTTCCAGGAGTTCTAATCAGAATTCTGGTAGCCACCGGAATAGTCCTAACAAAAAGTCTCATAAAATTTTCCGATAAACCCAAAATCCACAAACCTACAACACTTTACACATACCCAATAAATTTTGAAAGTAAAAATTTGTGGAGTTCCAGGAGTTCTAATCAGAATTCTTGTAGCCCCCGGAATAGTCCTAACAAAAAGTCTCTTAGGCCCCAATTTTGAAAAATCCATTTTTAGAGTATTTATACGCCGGAACTATTTCTAAAAGTTATCAGGAACTGTAGAACTATTCAAAAGGATGTCAGAACTCTAAAAAAAAATTCGAAATTTTGAAAGGGGGGGCTAAGTTCACACGCATCCCCCTATTGGACAATGGCGATAAATAAATTTTCAAAAATATATTAATATCTAATCGGTTTTTATTATTTAAACAAAAAATTCGGTAAAGCGGTCAACTTTTTTCCGTGAATGGACAGATAGCTGTCCGGAAGCCAGATCTTTCGGATTTGTCTCGCCCTTGGTATTATCGAGCGACCGCTATCCAAAGTCGCGTGGGAGCTGAGAATACACACTTTCTGTCTTCCACATGCGATTTACGTATGGGAATGGAATGTGCATGTGTGATCTTGAAAATCGCATTCTTCTATGGGTTCCCACATAGGTTTAAAACAAGGTTAAAAACAAAGGTCTTGGTCACATAAATTAATTCCACCTGAATACAATCAACTTGGGTCTTCAGAAAATTGTAAAATTTGCAATAAATAATTTTGGAAATTGAACTCTTTTCAGAAAATTTCTGTAAGAATCATTTTTTTCAATTTAAAGATTGCAATTTCACTTTACAATTACGGTGTTGTAATTTTTTGTCCTAAAATCACTTTAGCCCGTCTAGCCTTGCTATAGTCTCTAGTGCGTCACGCACTCGATTTAGAGCTTGGCGCTTAGGGTTCGATTCTCCGTGCCTGCGAATTTCGATTTTTTTTAAATTTCTTCCACAATATTGAATTACCAGCATTTGAAAATTACAATATAATGTATTGGAACGTTTCCTTACGTCTCGGAAATAAACTTTCAATACATTTCATGGAAAGTTCCAACATAAATTTTGTACAGTGATATAAATAGTGGCAATAGTGGCAATAGTGTCACAAATTAAAAATAATAGTCTCATAAAATTTGTCAAGTAATAAACTTATGGGTAGGCTAAATGGAAACGTGTACACTCTGAAATGAAAAAGTTTGCAATGGAATATTAACTTTATTTTTAAACAAAATGTCTAGTTTCTTAACCTTATAATTTAAAAGTATTAAAAATTAACTTCAGTGTTTATTCAAAATGTTATTATCTTTTTCTTCTTTTTTTTATTTTATTTTTTATTCTCTTTTTCTCGTTCACTCTTTTAAATTGAAAAGTTTACTATTAAATTTTTGGTTAAGAATTATTTTTTAAAAAATTTGATTATTTGGTTCAAAATTGAATTATTTTGTTGAAAATTCACAATTTTTTTAAAAAGTTATACTTATTAGTTGAAAATTCAACTTTTTTCTTGATAATTCGTCCTTTTAGCTTGAAAATTCAACAATTTTTTTTTAAATTTTATTTCTTGACTAACAAATTTTGTTATGAAAGACTCAACTATTTTGTTGAAGATTCATGTTTTTTTAGACAATTAATCTCTTTCTTTATTAATTTCACCCTTTTTTGTTAAAATGGCAACTGTCTAGTTGAAAATTAATCTGTCTCGGTTGAAAATTAACTTACCTGTTGAAAATTCAACTGCTTTATTGAAAATTTGTCTTTTTTGGTCAAAAATTAGTTTTTTGGTTTAAAATGCAATTGTTTGTTTGAACATTACTTGGTTTTACTTGAGAATTCAAGAACTATGTTGAAATTTTGTTTTTGTTGGTTAAATCGAACGTTCTTTCATTTTAAATTAAAATATTTTTTTTTTACATATCAACTATTACATTTTTTTTGAAAATACATCTTTTTAGGTTGACAATTCACCTCCTTGGTTAAAAGTTGACCTATTTTCTTAAAAGTTCATTTTTTGGTTGAAGACACATAAATTTAATTGAAAATTCAACTCATTGGTTGAAAATGAACTTTTTTGTTGGAAATTAATATTCTCGGATTGACAATTGAACTGTTTTGTAGAATATTAGTTTTTTTATTGCAAATTAATTCTCCTTAATGAAAATTTAACTAATCCGGTTTTGACTAAAAATTTAGCTTTTTTAGTTTAAAAATTCAACTTCTTGGTCAAAATTCGAACTATTTTCTTAAAAGTTCTTTGTTTTGGTTGAAGATTCATAAATTGTAGATGAAAATAAATTTTTTAATTAGAAATTAATTTTTTTTCATGAAGGTTTGACTATTTTGTTGAAAGTTCAACTGGTTGGTTGAAAATCAACTTTTTTGTTGAAAATTTATATTCTCCAGTTGAAAATTCAACTGTTTTGTAGAAAAGTCGCCTTTTTGGTATGAAAATGAAAAAATTTGGTACAAAATTGCGGCCCTCAGGCTGTTTGTCACGCTTGACTGAACTTCAACTTCTTGTTTAAAAGTTGAACTACTTTCTAAAAAACTTTCATTTTTTTAGTTGAAGATTCATAATTGTAGTTGAAAATTTACTTTTTGCTTAAAAATTAATTTTTTTTAATGAAAGTTTAACTAGTTTGTTAAAAGTTTAACTGATCCAGTTTTTGTTAAAAACTGAACTTTTTTTAGTTAAAAAATTCAACTATTTAGTTGCAAATTTCAAAAAAAGAAAAAAACAAGAACTAAAAATTTGTCAAATAAAATTTTAGACTTACATCACATCCATTTGTTCAATGTATTTAGGCGAAAATTTATTTAAATTTACTGAAAATTCGACTTTTCTGATAGAAACTTAATCTTCTTGGTTGAAAATTAAACTATTTGTTTAAAGATTCACGTATTTTGTTCAAAAATTCATCTTTTCTGGTAGAAACTAATCTTTTTGGTTGAAAGTTCAACTATTTGGATGAAAATATATGTTTTTTTTCGAAAATTAATTTTTTAAATTAAAATTTAATTCTCTTGAATGAAAATTTAACTAATACAGATTTGGTTAGAAATTAAATTGAAATCTCGAGACATGATGCAACCTGATACAACTGACGCGGTGAGAGTGCGACCCTCAGGCTGTTTGTCACGCTTGACTGAACTTCAACTTCTTGTTTGAAAGTTGAAATACTTTTCAAAAAACGTTCATTTTTTTAGTTGAAGATTCATAATTGTAGTTGAAATAGTACTTTTTGCTTAAAAATTAATTTTTTTAAATGAAAGTTTAACTAGTATGTTAAAAGTTTAACTGATCCAGTTTTTGTTAAAAACTGAACTTTTTTCAGTTCAAAAATTCAACTATTTAGTTGCAAATTTTTAAAAAAGAAAAAAACATGAACTAAAAATTTGTCAAATAAAATTTTAGACTTACATCACATCCATTGTTCAATCTGCTTAGACAAAAATGTATGTAATTTATTGAAAATTCGTCTTTTCTGGTAGAAAATTGAACTACTTGATTAAAAATTGAGGTATCTTGTTAAAAAATTCCTCTTTTCTGGTAGAAACTAATCTTCTTGGTTGAAAATTCATCTATTTGGTTCAAAATTAATGTATTTTGTTGAAAGTCCAACTAGTTGGTTGAAAATTAATTTTTTTAATTAAAATTTAATTCTCTTGAATGAAAATTTAACTAATACAGATTTGGTTAAAAATTAAATTGAAATTTGGAGGCAAGGCGCAACCTGATGCAACTAACGCGATGAGAGTGCGACCCTCAGGCTGTTTGTCACGCTTGAATGAACACATCCTCCTCTTTCGGCCCCGCGGCTCCTCTCATTACGAAACCGCCGAACGGCATCAATTTTCGTAACGCACAAATCCAATTTACGGAAATCCAAGTTCCAGTAGGTAGAAAAATAGTGTTATGCCTCAAAAAACGTGTCAAATAGTGTCAATAGTGTGGTAAGTCCGAGGGTGTTTTTCTTTAAAGAAAATAACCTTTTTCTTTGAGGAAAGTCAAGAAGTGAGTTAAAAGTTAGAATAAAGACATGATGAGAGATCCTCAAGGAAGGCTACATAGCATCTGATATAATGTCACTCTGTAAGTAATCCTTCCGGCAGGCAATGGTGACGTGAAAGAATGCCCGACCAAGGGTCATACTGTGATTCGTTCCCATAATTGGATATGACCCCCGTATAGTGCTCCTAATCACGTGCTATTAAGATGGCCTGTAAAAAGTTGCTCGAATTGCTTGAAAAAATATATCAACATCATCAAAATATACGGAAATGTTTCCACTTTAAAGGGTAAAATAATTTCACAGAAAAAAAACAAAAGGTAAAGAGTGATTCAGGCAAAAATGTTGGGGGTAATCGTTCAAGCAGGATAATAGTCAGCTGATTACTCCAAACAGAGGTAAACTTTCCGCTAGAGGCAGGACGTTACAGGCCTTGAACCACGGAAAGTTTACCTCTGTCTGGGGTAATCAGCTGACTATTACCCTGCTTGAACGAGTCAGCTGATTACTCCAAACAGAGGTAAACTTTCCGTGGTTGAAGACCTGTAGCGTGCTGCCTCTAGCGGAAGTTTACCTCAGTTTGCAGTACCCACCTCGCGTTTACCCTGCTGGACCGATTACCTACAACATTTCGTATCCTCGGTTTTTTTCTGTGTCCTTTTTTTCTTTGTTTGTACTAAATTTTTTTTAAAAGCAAATATTAATAACGATACTGATTGCCAGACTTACAAAACCTTATGAAGGAAAATTGAGTATGTTTGAAAAAGACCCACCTGCAACACAAAAGAAAAAAACATCTATTAGCTTCTTTACCATACAAACAACTAATTTTATAAATACTAAAGGTATAATTCTAGCAGCTCAAAAATATTTTGTATATTGGTCCTTATTGCTATCACATCCTCTGGGTGGATGATGAGATAAATTATATTAATACAATCTTTGGGAATAATTTTTTTTTTAATTCAAACAAATTTTTAAAAGTAAGAAAAATTTGGTTTTAAAGCCAAAATGTTTGCAGTAAAACGGCCTTTTTTAAAGAAATTTTAACAAAATTTTAGGAAAAGCTTTAGGGTGATATATTCAGGGTGATCGCAAAACTTCATTTTCAAAATTTCCTGACATTTCCCCGATTTCTCCCTCTCCCATTTTTCCTTTTCTCTTACCATTAATGCTTAAAAACCAGAATTTTGATCTTGTAACATTTTTGACATAGAATCTTTTATAAACAAAATAAAACAATTTCAAATTAGGATATAAAAATTTCAAATCTATTTATTTCTACCAAAAAAGATGACTTTTCTACCGTAAAAGATGAATTTTCAACAAAACAGTTGAATTTTTGTTCAAAAAGATAAAATTTTAACAAAATTAATTAATTTTCAACAGAATAGTATAACTTTTGACAAAACTTTTGAACATTCAGCCTCCAAAGATGAATTTTCAAGTAAATGGTCAAATTGGTAAACAGAAAAGATTTTAAACAAAATATTTAAATTCTCAACCAAAGAGTTGATTTTTCAACAAAATGAGAAAACCCAAAAAGACGAATTTTCAACCAAAAAGATTAATTTTCTACAAAAAAAGACGAATTTTCAACAAAATACATGAATTTTCACACAAATAGTTGAATGTTCAACTAAAAAAGATTAACCCTTAAATGTCTAAGTTTTTTTTTCAAATATTTTTTTTGGTATAGTTACATGATTACTGAAGCTTTGGAGATATTTTTTTCCTATTTTGTATTGTTTCAACATCACTCATCTTTTTTTCAGGCAAAAATATCTGAAGGTGTATTTGGAGAAGTGACCGTTAAGGGTTAATTGTCAAGAAACTGATGAATTTTTAACTAAAATGATAAATCTCCACCCCAAAAAAATAAATTTTTAACAAAGTAGTTAAATTTTAAACGAAAAATGACCAATTTTCAAACCAAGACGAATTTTCTATGAAAAAATTGAATTTTCAACACACAAATATTAATTTTCTACCAAAAAGACAAATTTTCAACAAAATAGTTTAATTTTCAACCAAAGAGTTGGATTTTCAACTAAAATTATGAATCTTCAAGCAAAAAAAAAATGAATTTTGAACAAAGTAGTTCAACTTTCGACCAAAATGACGAATTTCCAACAAATAAAGATTTTTCCGTCCGCAGAAAGACTAAAAATCCAAATTGTAAAACTTTCAAGCCAAAAGACGAATTTTTTGTAAAGCAGTTAAATTTTCAACAAAAAATTTAATTTTCAACCGACCAGTTGCGTTTTTAACCAAATAAGAACAAATTTTAAGAAAATAAACGAAACTTCAAACAACAAAATTAATTTTTAACAAAATGATTTAACTTTTAACCAATTAGTTGGATTTCCAATTAGAACAAATATATTTTGAAGCACAAATAGAACAGTTATATTTTCAATTGAGAAAAATTAATTTTTAACAAAAAAAAAGAGTTTTAAACGAAATATTCAAACTTTCAACCAACCAGATGAATTTTCAACTGGAATGAAGAATCTTAAAAAAAAATTAGTTCAAATAAACCAAAAAAGACGAATTTTCAACAAAAAACAGTCGAATGCTTAACCAAAGAAAATTTATTTTATAACCAAAAAGTTCTTTTTGTATAAATACAAAAAGAAATGAATTTTTAAAATCTGAATAACGAATTTTCATAAAAATAGCAGAACTTTTATTTCAAAAAGAAGAATTTTCAACAAAACAGTTGAATTATCAACCAAAAAGGATGACTTTTAAAAAAAATTGTTGAATTTGCAACCAAATAATAAAATTTTTAACTAGAACTATAATCGTTAAGAGGAAGCAGCTGGGAAAAAGAAATAAAAATAGAAATACAAGGCAAATAAATTACTAACGCAAACTTTATTTTCAAAATTCACGAACTTTTCCCTGACTCATTTTGAACACAGAATCTTTTATAAACGGAGTAAAACAATTTTGAATTAATATGAAAAAATTTCCAATTTACTATCCTTGGAATTATACAGGGTGTCCAAAAAGTAACGAAACACGGACCTTGAATTTGACCTTGAGCTTAACCTTCAAGGTTATTTCAAGGTCAACTTTGTTTTTTTAGGTGGGAACCCCTGTTTTTGACAACGGCAATCGAAAGAGCAGGGAATTTCACGTCCAAACATGTACTCGGGTCATGGGTCAAAGGTGACCTTGAACTTTAATTTTTTTAATTAACATTTTTTTTACCTTGATGGTCAATTTTAAGGTCAAATTCAATGTCACCACTAAATTCCTCGTTGAAAGTTACTCCAAGAATGACCTCGATGTTTTTCGTTAACACCTGAGCCGCAGCAGTACAGAGTGGACCCGTCCCATTCCTGGGTCAAGTCTAATAACCTCCAGCTGAAGTGCAAGGTCACCCTTGACCCATGACCTGAGTACATGTTTTAACGTAAAATTTCCCGCTCTTTCGACTGCCGTTGTCAAAAATAGGGGTTACCACTTGAAAAAACAAAGTTGACCCTGAAATAACCTTGAAGGGCGAGCTGAAGGTCAAATTCAAGGTCACCAATGGATTCCTCGTTAAAAATTACTTCAAGAATGACCTTGACCTTTTTGAAAAATATTTTACCTGGAAAATTATTTCGGTGTTTCGTTACTTTTTGGACACCTAGAAATTCCCTGACTTTCCCTGAGCAACAAAATTCCCCGACCTTCCCTGAGCAACAAATTCCCTTATTTCCAGATTTTCCCTGTCATGCGGCCAGAATGTTTCAATAAAATCGAGACTAAAATAGATTTTTCTGTAATCACAAATTAAAAAAAAAAGATATCGATTCCCGAATATTGCGGTCAAGGACAATTTGTTCAAGAATCATTTATTTATCAGACAATCAACCGCCCACCTGGTTATGTATTTTATTCATGGCCATCTTACTAGACTGAATAACGTTCTTTTATTATATGCACATCATTAATGATCATTGGTGTTATATATAGAGAGAATTTCGGGTGTATGAGTAAGCTACTAAAAATTAAAGTTATTTTTTATTTAAATGAGTTTATGAATCAACAGCAGACTTTACAGCCCTAAATTTTTTTAAAACAGAGGAAACAGGGGGATTTTTCACGAAAATATAGAAATAAATTTTTTGAAATAAAATTAATTTGGGAAAGAAATTGAATTCAAAATATAGCGCTTTAAATGTATGAGATTTCAAGTAGAAATGTAATGCATTTTTAACAAAATAGTTGAATTTTAAACCAAAAAATGTTAAGTTGAAAAAGAAGAATTTTCAAAGTAAACAGACGAATTTTCTACAAAATAATCGAATTTTCAGCCCAAAGATATTAATTTCCAACAAAAAGTTACTTTTAAACCATACAGTTGAATTTTCAATATAATAGTTCAATTGACAAGCCAATAGTTCAATTATTTTTTTACCAAAAAGATGACTTTTCAAACAAGAAAAAGTCTAAAAAAAAATTTTTTTTTTTTAAATACATTAATTTTCAACTAGAAAAATATCAATTTTCAACCAAAGA
>CAKNYM010049293.1:128725-144293 GCA_932195095.1 Andricus curvator | reverse complement strand
TTCAACTAGAAAAATATCAATTTTCAACCAAAGAGAGGAATATTAAACCAAATGGTCGAAATTTCAACTAAAAAGGATTAATTTTCAACAAAAAATTGAACAGGTAAATTTTAATTCAATAACTTAATTTTTAGCCAAAGAAAAGACTAATTTTGAACAAAATAATTAAATTTTCAACCAAAAAGAGGAATTATCAATTCAACTAATAAATTTTCAACTGAAAAAATGAATTTTCAACGAAGCAGTTGCATTTACAACCAAATAGTTGAACTTTTAAGCAAAGCAGACGAATAAAAAAAAATTGTTTAATTTTCAACCGACAAAGATGAATTTTCAAACAAAAAAGATGAACTTTCACCAAAAAATGGAATAGTTATATTTACAGTTAAAAAAAAATAATTTCCAACCTAATTGTTGAATTTGCAAGCAAAAACAGTTCCATTTTCATTTAAAAAATTGAATTATCAAGCCGAAAAGACCATTTTCAAGAAAATAGTTAAATTTTTACTAAAAATTTAATTTTCAACCAACAAAGATACTAATTTTAAATTAAAAACAGTTGAACTGAACCAAAAAAGACCAATTTTGAATTACGTAGTTGAATCCTCAACCAAAAAAGATTAATTTTCAACCACTTTCCTTTTAAAAACCAAAAAATGTGAAGTTTTCTGTAAAAAAATATGAATTTTCAAACTAAAGAGACGAATTTTCTACAAAATAATAGAATTTTCTGCCCAAAAATATTAATTTTCAACCAAAAACTTATTTTTAAACCAAACAGTTGAATTTTCAATATAATAGTTCAATTGACAAGGCAATAGTTAAATTATTTTTTACCAAAAAAGTGACTTTTCAAACAAGAAGTCTACAAAAAACAAAAATTTTTTTCAAAATACATTAATTTTCAACTAGAAAAATATCAATTTTCAACCAAAGAGAGGAATATTGAACCAAATTGTCGAAATTTCAACTAAAAAGGATCAATTATCAACAAAAAATTGAGTAGTTAAATTTTAATTTAATAACTTAATTTTTAGCCAAAGAAAAGACTAATTTTCAACAAAATAATTAAATTTTCAACCAAAGAGAGGAATTATCAATTCAACTAATAAATTTCCGGAATTATCAATTCAACTAATAAATTTCCAACTGAAAAAATGAATTTTCAACGAAGCAGTTGCATTTAAAACCAAATAGTTGAACTTTTAAGCAAAGCAGACGAATTAAAAAAATTGTTTAATTTTTAACCGACAAAGATGAATTTTCAACCAAATGGTCGAATTTTCAAACAAAAAAGATCAACTTTCATCCAAAAATGGAATAGTTAAATTTAAAGTTTCAAAAAATAATGTCCAACCTAATTGTTGAATTTTTAACCAAACACAGTTTCATTTTCATTCAAAAAAATTAAATTATCAAGCCGGAAAGACAATTCTCAATAAAATAGTTGAATTTTTAACTAAATAGTTGAATTTTCAAACAAAAATAATTACATTTTCAACTAAATAATTGAATTTCTAATCCGAAAAGACGATTTTTTTAGAAGACAGTTGAATTTTCAACAAAAAAAGTAATTTTCAACCAAGAAATATGAATTTTCAATATATCCAAAAGGACAAATTTTCCATCCAAAAAGTCTAATGTTTAATCAAACAGTTTAATTCGCAACCAAATAGCTGAACTTTCAAGCAAAAGAGATGAACTTTCAAACAAAAAAGAAACATTTTCAACCATTCAGTTCATTTTCAATAAAAAAAAAGATGAATTTTCAACAAAACAGTTGAATTCGCAACCAAACTGTTGAACTTTCAAGCAAAAGAGTTAAATTTTCAAAAAAAAAAGAAACATTTTCAACCAAAAATGAAATATTTATTGAGTTGAATATTTAAACCGAAAAATTGAATTTTCAACAAAACAGTTGAATTTACAACCAAATAGTTGAACTTTCAAGAAAAAGGGTTGAATTTTCAAATAAGAAAAAATTTATTTTCAACCGAAGAATTGAATTTTGAAGCGAAAAAGACGATTTTTTTAGAAGAAAGTTGAATTTTCAAACCGAAAAGTTGGATTTTTAAGAAAAAAGTCCATTTTTAACCAAGAAAGATAAATTTACAAAAATGAAAACAAAAGTGGAATAGTTCAATTTACAGTGAAAAAACAACAACAAATAGTTAAATTTTCAACTATAAAGTTCACTTTCAATAAAAAAAGATGAATTTTCAACAAAACAGTTGAATTCGAAACCAAATAGTTGAACTTTCCAGAAAAATGGTCGAGTTTTCAAACAAAAAGATACATTTTCAACAAAAAATGGAATAGTTAAATTTACAGTTTGGAGAAGTAATTTTCAACCAAATAGTTTAATTTAACCATTTCACCTATTCATTTTCAACACAAAGAATTAATTTTCTATTTAAAAAAACGAACGTATAACAAAACAGTTGAATTTTTTACAAAATAATGAAATTTTCCAACAAAATAGTTGAATTTTTAACATTTCAACCAAATAGTTGAATTTTCAAGCCAGAAAAACAAATTCTCGAGAAAACAGAATATTCAACAAAAAAGTTTATTTTCAACCAAAACAGATGACATCTCTACCAAAAATATGAATTTTCAATCCAAAAGAACCAATGTTCAAGAAAATAGTTGAATTTTCGAACAAAATGGTCGAGTTTTCAAAAAAAAAAATACATTTTCAACAAAAAAATGGAATAGTTAAATTTACAGTTTAGAAAAGTAATTTTCAACCAAATAGTTGAATTTAACCATTTCAACTATTCATTTTCAACAAAAAGAACAAATTTTCAATTCAAAAAAACGAACGTATAACAAAACAGTTGAATTTTTAGAAAAATAATGAAATTTTCCGACAAAATAGTTGAATTTTTAAGATTTCAACCAAATAGTTGAATTTTCAAACCAAAAAAACGAATTCTTGAGAAATCAGAATATTCAACAAAAAAGTATATTTTCAACCAAAACAGACGAAATTTCTACCAAAAAGATGAATTTTTAATCACACGCACTTTACTAATTAAGAAACATGTAAAAAAAACATGATACATTAAAAGAAATTTTTTGAAGGTTATCTCAAAAATAATAGGGAAGCTAATAACCCTAACCTTTCCGAAATTTTCTCTGAAATTTCCAAGAAAAAATTTCGGAAAAAATTTGGGAATATACTTAATATTTACGAAATTTTTCGCACCACACAGGAGGGGAAATTTCGCAAAAGTTCGGAAATAAAACGTTTTGTGAAATCAACAAAACGATTTAAGATAAAATTTGGATTGATAGAAGCAAACGAATTTGAAGAACTGAGTAAAAATTTTGTTCATTTAAGCAAACTTTTTTCTGAAATTAGCCAAATGTGGTCAACAAAATATAGTGAAAAAAAAACAAATATTTAAATTTTCAACTATAAAGTTAATTTTCAATCAAGAAAGATGAATTTTCAACAAAACAGTTGAATTCGCAACCAAATAGTTGAACTTTCCAGCAAAATGGTCGAGTTTTCAAACAAAAAGATAAATTTTCAACAAAAAATGGAATAGTTATACTTACAGTTTGGAGAAGTAATTTTCAACCAAATAGTTCCATTTAACCATTTCACCTATTGATTTTCAACAAAAAGAATACATTTTCAATTTTAAAAAAACGAACGTATAACAAAACAGTTAAATTTTAAAAAAATAATCAAAATTTTTGACAATATAGTTGAATTTTTAACCAAGAAAGATAAAATTTCAACCAAATAGTTGAATTTTCATGCCAAAAAAAACGAATTCTTGAGAAAACAGAATAATAATAATAAATAATAAAAAAAAAATATGTCATATCTCTACCAAAAAGATGAATTTCCTATCCAAAAGAACCAATGTTCAAGAAAATAGTTGAATTTTCGACCAAAAAAGATTACTTCTCAACAAAATAGTTGACTTTTCAACCTAATATTAGAAATTTTAACCACAGAGATAAATTCTGAACCAAAAATATAATTGTATAGACTTTTCAATTAAAATGAATAAACTTTTATCCAAAAATAGTTTGATCATCTTTTTGGGTTCTATGAACTCAGTTCGTATTCAGGTGAAAAAAATGAGAAAAGGGAAAGGTTTTCGAAAAAAGGGGAAATAGGGGAAAAAGTGTAAGTCTGGAACAGGAAAAAAGGTATACAAGCGCTTCTCTGTTCTTAAAAATGACGATGATTGATGAAGTAGCGAATGAAGGCAGTAATGTCTAAAAATAAACAAATGTAAACTAATTTGTTGACCACGGTCATTAGTGGAATAACCAGATCTATAAAGAGGGCATCTTGTACGTATTAATAAAGTGATTGACATTCACACGCACCTTACTAATTAAGAAACATGTAAAAAAAAAAAAAAAAAAAAAAAAAAAAAAAAAGCATGATACATTAAAAGAAATTTTTTGAAGATTATCCCAAAAATAATAGGGAAGCTAATAACCCTAACCTTTCCGAAATTTTCTCTGAAATTTCCAAGAAAAAATTTCAAAAAAAATTTGGGAATATACTTAAAATATAGGGAATTTTTAGCACTTAGGACTATTTAGGACTTAGGACTTTAGGCAAATTAGCCAAATGCGGTCAACAAAACTATTTCGTTGAATGAAGAAAATTTGTTTCTGCGTGTCATTAACTTCTATAAAACATTTCCTAAAACTTTTTAAAATGAGGATATCGGGGGAAATTACTTATATTTACGGTAGCCCTTTGGATACTAAAAGTTGAAATTTTCGTTGGATTCGTGAAAAAGTTTTAAAAATATTCCCTATGAAAGTATAAGAAAATTTCCCGAAAAAAAATAAAAAAATTAATCAAAGAAAAAAATTCCAGGTTTTTCCCGGTTCACAAACCTTTTTCACGGTCAATGAAAGTAAAAAATTCGAAATCCAAAGCTGAAAAATTCCCATTTGAAGTAATAAAAATTGAGCTGCAAATCATTTTAGCAATTTTAAGCTAGAAACATTAAAAATTGAACGATTACATTTTTGTTATAAACTGAACACTTCCTAAATTAGAAGTTGAATTATTTTTATTTTCAATAGTTTAAAAATTCTTAAAATGCTTCAAAATTTTATTTCAAAATCTTGAAAAACATACATGTTTTCAAATTTTAAAGTATTTTTAAAATTTCTTCAGAATTTCTAAACATCTTTTAAAATGATTAGAACTTTTCGAATTTTTGCGAAAATTTTGTAAAAAATCCTGCAAAATTAAAAAACTCCCTTAAAATCTTCCAGATTCATGTTTGACAATTTTGGAAATCCTTTTAAATCTTTTTGAATATTCTCTTAAAATTAATTTTTCAAAGTAAAAAATCGTTTTCAATTTTCCTAGGAATCTTAAAAAAATGATTTTTTTTAAAGCCTTTCACAATTCTTAAAAAGCTTCTAAATTTTTTGTTCGAAATCTGAAAAAATCTATATCTTATTTTAAAGACGGTATACATAGACACTTCGTTTAAATTATTTGAAATCATTAAAAATTTTTAATTAATTTTGAATCTGTCCAAAACTTCTAAATATCTCTTCAACTTACTCGAATTTTTCATAGGAATAATAGGCGTTCAATATTTATTTATACATACAAATTCAACAATTACTTAAAAATTAAAATTATTTAAATAGAACAATTAAAATTGTAACGTTCAAAGTTTACTTTTTTTTTAGTTTTGAATATTTGATTTATAATCACTGATTTTAAATGAACAGTCAGATATTTCTAAATATTAAGCAATTGTTCATGTTCTTAATTACAAAATTTCAAATTTGCAAATTGTAAACTGAAACAATATTTAAAATTTAATAAAAGCCTTTAATTATAAATATATTATTTTGAAGTTTAAAAAAAATTGAAAATGGTTTATAAAGTTTCAATCGGGCCTTTACATCAACTAAACATGTTTTTTATCCAAAATTGTCGATTTCAAACGCTTCTAATTTGTAATTTTTTAAGTCTTTAAAACTGAATTTTGAAATTCTTTAAATGAAAAATGTACGCCTAAAAATTAAATCCAAACTGAAAATTTTTTTAAGTGAACGATTTTTGAATTATGCATTGTAAACTGGATGATATCAGAACGAAAAAAGATAACAATTGAACTAATTATTTTAAGAACTTTTGAAAACAAACATGGATAGATTTATTTTTCTAAAAATTTGACAAATTCCCGGTCAAAAAAATAAATTCTCGTTCATTTCCCGGTCCAGCGGCCATCCTGCCATTTTAATATGGTTTTGTTAATTCCCTAACACTTGCGAATTATTCTTAACTTGTTCGTGAACAGTTCCGACTCATTCAGAATTTTTTCCGAAAATTAGGGAAAATTACCTATTTTTCGGAAAAAGTATTTTCCCGGAAAAAATTTAGAAATATTCCATGCCGAAGGATAGGGAAAATTCCCGACATTTTTTACAGTGTATATTACAATTTTACTTTCAGGAAAAGATGAAATTAGATTGATTATTATTTAAAGATTCTCATCAGATATTTTTCATCTGTTTTTCATCTCGACACATCAAAGAAAACTCAACGGTTCAGAAAAATTACGTCGACGGTCGTATTACTCGTTCAACATTTATGCTTTGTACTAAAACTTTATTATGCAACATAAAAAACGTCCGAATGAACTGACCGAATTTCCAGCAGCTCTTATTTTATCATATACTCGCCCTTGTTCTAGTAGGAGTGCTCTGAATTTCATACATCAAACTAAAGCTTTCGAATAAATTCGTGAAATTTAGGTACCCGTACGAAGAACATTTATTTTCTTATTTAACTTTCAGGCATGTCAAATGAAATAGAGTAATATTTTATATGGAAATATAAATTATTAATCAAAATTAATTATAACTTAATTCGCGAGTCCAGGCCTCGGACTCAGTTTAGAGGCCGAAAAAAGTGTAAATAGTGTCCCAAATTTAAAAAAAAAAATGTCAAGACAGTGTCATAACATTTTTCAAGTATCAAAAATTAACTTCAATTTTTAAAAAAAAAATCAAAATTTCCTATTTTTCCTATTTTTATTTATCGTACGCACAGTGGGGAAAAATGACTTTTTCGGTTCAAAATAACGTACAGCCCAGAAATATTGACCGATTTGGAGAAAAAAAAATTGAAAAAAAAGCTGATAAGATTTCTAAGAGAACAAGATTAATTTTCTACCAAAAAGATTAATTTTTAACAAAATATATTATTTTTTAGTAAAAAAAAATATATTTAAAACGGAAAATTAAATAGTTCAATTTTCAGTTAAAAAAATTAATTTTCGACCTAAAAAAACTAATTTTCTTAAATTTTCAACAAAAGAGATGACTTCAGCTACAATTATGAATCTTCAACCAAAAAATAGTTAAATTTTCAGTTACAAAAATGAATTTTCAATGAAATAGTTCAATTTTCAACTGGAATAGTTAAATTTTCAGTTACAAAATTTAATTCTTAACCAAAAATATTTAAATTTTCAAATACAATTATAAATTTTTAAATGTGAATAGTTAAATTTTAAACCAAAGAGCTAAATTTTTAACTACATAAAATGATGGATCCTTAAATGGAATAATTGAATTTTCAACCAAAAAGATGAATTTTCAACCAAGAAGATTAATTTTCTACCAAAAAGACGAATTTTCAACTAAAAAAGATTAATTTTTAATAAAAAATTAAATAGATAAATTTAAAGTTAAATAAATTAATTTTGAACAAAAAAATTAATTTGCAACGAAGCAGTTAAATTTTTAATTGGAATAGGTTAATTTACAGTTTAAAAAATTGAGTTTTAACGAAAAAAACGAATTTTCAACAAAATAGTTCAATCTTCAACCAAAGAGATGAATTTTCAAATAAAGTAATGAATCTTTAACAAAAATAATTAATTTTAACGAAATAGTTTAAGTCTCAGCCAAGCAGTTGGATTCTCAACTAAAAATATGAATTTTCAACTAAAATGAAGAATTTTCAACTTAAATAGTTGAATCTTCGATCAAAGAAATGAATATTCAATCAACAAGATTAATTTTCTAGCCAAAAATATTAATTTTTAACAAAATATATTATTTTTTAGTAAAAAAAATATTTCAAACGGAAAATTAAATAGTTGAATTTTCAGTTTAAAAAATTAATTTTCGACAAAAAAAAACTAATTTTTTTCAAATTTCAAGAAAAGAGATGACTGTTCAGCTTCAATTATGAATCTTCAACCAAACAAATAATTTCTAACCAGATTTTAATTTTTACCAAATATTTTAATTTTCAACTAAAATGATGAATCCTTATCCTTAAATATAATATTTGAATTTTCAACCAAAAAGATGAATTTTCAAACAAGAAGATTAATTTTATACCAAAAACGACCAATTTTCAATTAGAAAAGATAACTTTTCAATAAAAAATTGAATACGTAAATTTACAGTTAAAAAAATGAATTTTCAACAAAGTAGATAAACATTTCTATGACATAGGTTAATTTTCAGTTTAAAAAATTAACTTTTAAGGAAAAAAGAACGAATTAAAAATATGAATTTTTCACAACACAGTTGCATTTTAAAGAAAATAATTGAATTTTCCACCAATTAATAGAATTTTTAACCAAACGAAATGAAACCCGAACGCAAAATATAATATTAGCCTGTTCAATAAAAAAAGACTTTGAACAAAAAATATAGTTGGATTTTCTTATTGGGTTTAAGTTGTAAATTTTATCTAAATTTGTAATGTTATTTCTACTTCCCCCCCCCCCTTAACAAACTTAGTTTTTATTTTAATTTTCTACCAAATTGTCGAATTTTCAAGCCAAAAAGACGAATTATCTACAAGAAAGTTGAATTTTTAATCCAAAAATATGATTTTTCAACCAAAACGTTTACTTTTCTACCAAATTGTTGAATTTTTAAGCCAAAAAGATGAATTTTCAACAAAACAGTAGAATTTTCAACATAAAAGTTAATTTGAAAACAAATAGTTGAATTTTCAACTATAATTATGAATCCTTAATTTAAAAAAATATTTTGTTTACTTTAAATTGATCTATTTAATTTTTGATAAAAAATTTATCTGTTTTAGTTGAAAATTAATCTTTTTGGTTGAAAATTCAAAAATTTTTCATAAATAATCAAATATGACGAAAAAAATGGCAATTTTTTCTATTTGACGTTCCCGGTGCTCGTCAATAGCAGGACATTGTTGAAATCGCCTAAGTTTCATAGAATAACATTAGCTAAAGATGTTCCGAAATTATAAGATAAACAAAAAAAATTTTATAAACAAATTATTTGTTGAAAAAATGTTTTCTACGATTTTCCATAATTATACGCTTTTTTGAGTTATATTGCAAGAAATTTGAATGGAAACAATATTATATTCAAAAAATTTCACTCAAGATTATAATTGTTTATATTATAAACATATTTAATGAACAAATGCAGTAATCAGGCATTTTTCGACAGAAAAATTAGTTTTTTTCGATTTCAATTTTTTTGTAATAGGAACTTTATGATAATTTTAGCAAAATTCATAATTTGTTGAATAATCTTATGATTTTTGCAAACAAATTTAATAAACAAATGCACTATTCGGGCATTTGTCGGCAGAAAAATTCGGTTTTTTCAATGCCAGTCTTTTCAGTTGGGAACTTCCTGACAATTTCAGCAATATTCATAATAAGTTGATCAATTTCATGATTTTTTTAAACAAATGCGTTAATAAAACAAATTTTTCTGTCGACAAATGCCTGATTAATGCATTTATTAATTAAAATTGTTTTAAAAATCATGAAATTTATCACTTTATTATGAATGTTGCTGAAATTGTCATGAAGTTCTTAACTGAAAAGACTGGCATGGAAAAAAATGAATTTTTCTGCCGACAAATGCCCGAATAATGCATTTGTTTATTAAATCTGTTTTAAAAAATCATAAGATTAATCAACAAATTATGAATTTTGCTAAAATTATCATAAAGTTCATAATTAACAAAAATTGACATCGAAAAAAACGAATTTTTCTGTCGAAAAATGCCTGATTACTGCATTTGTTCATTAAATTTGTTTATAATATACAAAATTATAATCTTAAGAGAACATTTGTTCAATATAATATTGTTTCCATTCAAATTTCTTGCAAAATAACTTTAAAAAACGTATAATTATGGAAATCGTAGAAAACATTTTTTCAACAAATTATTTATAAAAATTTTTTTTGTTTATTATATAACATTGGAAAATCTTTAACTAATTTTACTCTATAAAACTTAGGCGATTTCAACAATTGTCCTGTTATTGACGAGCATCCGGAACGTCAAATAGAAAAAATGGCCTCGACAAATCTCTCAGAAATCTTATCAGCTTTTTTCAAATTTTTTTTTCTCCAAATCGGTCAATATTTGTGGGCTGTACGTTATTTTGAACCAAAAAAGTCATTTTTTCCCCACTGTGGTACTTTAAAAATTCTTTAAACATTTATTTTTTTTAAAGAATTTTTTTAAGTAAGTCGTGAAAAGTTAGTATTTTTTAAGATAAATTATATAGTTCGTGAATGTTAAAAATAACATTTTTTGCTTACAATATTTTTCGATTGTTTAAACAATTTCTTTTTGTATAATATTTTTCCACCAGATCGTGAAAAGTTAGCATTTCCTGGAATTAATGACATAATTAACAAATGTTGAGAGTAATATTTTTTTAAAGAATATTTGGCAATCAAACAAACAATTTTAATTTGTTTAAAAAATTTTTCCCCTATAAATCGCGTTAAGAAAGACAGTTTGCAATTATTTAAATAATTCAGATCACTATTTTCTTATCTCAACGAAATCGACCTGAAAAAATAACTATATATAACGTACCTGAAAAAAATTGTTTAAAAAAAATGAGTATTGTGTAAAAAATTAGGATATAAGTTCTTAGAAAAAAAATAATGAATAATAAGTGACATAGTGTAAGAGATTCAAAAAAATTTTAAATTTTCTCCACCTTATCTGTGCATTTTGTAAACAAATCAAAATTGTTGAAATAATTCCAATTGGCATTCAGAAAAATATCGCTCTGAGCCTTCATTAACTGCGTTATTTATTCCATAAAGTAGTAAATTTTCAAAATTTAAAGAGGAAAAAAATTGTTTAAAGAAATGAAAATTGTTTTAATTATTGCCAAATATCAATTAAAAAAATATATTACTCTCCACGTTCGTTAATTGTGTCATTAATTCCAGAAAATAATAACTTTTCACGATGTACAGGCGAAAAATTGTATAAACAAATTAAAATTGTTTAAATAATTACCAAATACGTTAAAAGAAATATTACTTTTGACATACATCAACTGTATCATTTAACCCGAAAAATAATAACTTTGCACGATTTACAGAGGGGAAATAATTATTTAAACAAATGGTAATCGAAAAATTGTCACTTATCGAATGAATATAATTCACGATGAAAAACTTTCCAAAAATTTTACATAAAA
This sequence comes from Andricus curvator, assembly GCA_932195095.1. Classification (NCBI taxonomy): domain Eukaryota; kingdom Metazoa; phylum Arthropoda; class Insecta; order Hymenoptera; family Cynipidae; genus Andricus; species Andricus curvator. The sequence goes on along the minus strand of CAKNYM010049293.1, from coordinate 132,807 downwards.
CTGCAATTTTGCATTTTTTTAACATTTTCAGGGCACAATACTAGAAGTGGGAGTAAAAATCAAAAGTTATTGCGTGAAAATTATTCTTTGAACGTTCCTTAAGATGTGAGTAAACTTTAAGTTACAAGAAGTATTTTTTTCCATTTTTCGACAATCAAGTTTTTAAAACCATATTAATTTCAAAAGCCCGGGGGCACGGAATAATGTCGACGAATTCAAAAACTAAAAATACCACCCTATTCTAAATGCCACTCAAGTAAAAAAAACCTCTGCGGCGGGTTTCGAACCACCTCACCTACATCTAACGCATTCCATCGCTAACAACTAAAGCTTGGAATATCGAGAAAAAAATTTATTTCATAAAAATTTACATTATTTTGCGTTATATTATAATAGACTGGCATCCGCATAATAAAATCCTTACATCAATTGTTACATATCAGAATTTTAACTTTTCGACTTGAGATTTTATACAACTCTTATGTATTATTTATAGTTTTTTTTTTAATCGTAAAATAACTGTAAACTTTCCCAAACGTAGTTGTCCTCGATTTACCGAATTAGTTCGGTATTTTTTCAGGAATACATTTTCTCCGTTCGGGAAAACGTTCTCATCTGAGTAAGACAAAAGATACTGTTGTGTCTTCAAGTTTCCATCGTATGCCAGATTAAAAATTTTTTTAATTAAAAAATTTTAAAATTTTCGGATTGAAATTTTAAATATTATACGACCCAATTTCGTAATGGAAATTACTCAAACAATTTATCTAATTGCTCAACGTGTAAATTAGTCATGTTGACTCTGTAAAATATGAGAACACGCTGAAACTTATGACACATTGCGTGATGACAAATAAACATAAAATTGCAACAATACAATCGTTTCCTTCCTCAATTGCAATGCAAATTTATTTGTCTGGAAGCTCCTGCTATTGTTCTTCCACTAAAAAAAAGGAGAAAAAAATTGGTAAATTATGAAAATTATAAATAGAATACTATTAAGTTTGAGTTATTATTTATTTATATTATTAGATATTTATATTATTTATTTATTATTAGTTATATAATTTGAGTTGTGTCTTTTTTATTGATTCTTTGTTGCTTTTATTTTCTCAAAGTTTTTGATTAAAATGCCCTTTTACATCATTACAATTATTGTACATCATTTAAGGCCATGTGACGAGTGGGTCACGTGACCGTATTCCTACCTTACCGGCACTTTTTTTATTTTTCAACTTATTTTCACACGAAGCGCCACATCGAGTTGAAAATTTGGGATAATAAATAAGAAGCACTAAGAAAGGTGGCTCTGGTCCTAAATTTTAATAATAATGAAAAAAGTTTTTTTTGTAAATAATTTATTTTTGCTTTTTTCATGATTATTAAAATTTAGGACCAGACCCACCTTTCTTAGTGCTTCTTATTTATTATCCCAAATTTTCAACTCGATGTGATTATTCGTGTGAAAATAAGTTGACAAATAAAAAAATTGCCGGTAAGGTAGGAATCAGGTCACGTGACCCACTCATCACATGGCCTTAATGAAAATTTTGTACTCATTTTTCACGAAAATAATTTTATCTTGTTTCACATTTTTCTACACGAATTTACCAAAGTTACCAAATACAATAAGTACATTGAGAAAAGTTTCTTATCATAGAAAAATGTCAAATAAGTGAGATAAAATTATTATTTATCTGCTGACGAGCACTGGGACCGCCAAACAAAAAAATGTCATTTTTTCGTCATATTTGTTTATTTATAAAAAAATTGAAAAACTAAATAAAAAATCAGGCTCGACAACTCTGGCAAATTTTATCAAATCGGTCAACGTTTGTAGGCTGTACGTAATTTTAATAGACGTTTTTTAAATAAAAAAAAAAGGTTTTTTAAGATGAAGAATTGTCTAGAAATAAGTAAAACAATATTTTAATGTAACACTGAATGCTTTTCAAATATTTTTTTTAGTCATACAAATATTGAAACTACTGACAAGAAAAGAAGTATTATCAGTTTGTTTTTAAATTGATATAAATATAATTTTTATAAGATTCTTGAGAAAATTGAAAAAGATTTTTGAATATTTCAGACGTGTCAAAAAAGAATCGAGAAGATTTTAAATAAATTTTTTTTATTTTACATAATTTAAAAAAATATTAGGGAAAATTCAAGTCTTTTTAAAAGATATTTAGGACTTTTAGAAGTTGGGAAGAAATCAAAAACTATTTGATAAATTTTCGGAAATGTTTCTAAGTTTTAAAATATTTTTAATCTATTCAAAGCCTCTTGAATTCCTGAAAATATATTTAACTGACTCGAATTTTTCTTAAAATTTTAAAAAATCAATAAAAATGTAAAAAAAATTGCCTTAAAATGTACCCAATTTTCCCAGAAATTTTAAGAAAATTTGTTTATTGACTTGTAACCTTTCAAAATTCTTTTAAAATTTCTAAAGTTTTTGTTTGAAATCTTTCAAAATCTACATTGGTAAAATCTTTTTTTTTTTAATTCTTTTCGAATCTCTTAAAATCTTATAAATATTTCTTGAATTTACTTGATTCTTTTTTATTGTTTAATCTTACCAAATTGAAACATTTTGCTTTAAAATATTCTGCACTATTTTTCGAAATTTTAGAATATCGTTTGAAATAGTTTGAACTCTTTTTAAATTTTTTTTGTTTTGTTTATTTTTCAAAATAAAAAATTATTTGAAATTTCCCCAAGAATCTTAAGAAAATTCTTTTTTTTAATCTTTTCAGAATTTCTAAACCTTCGAATCTTTTTAAATTATTCAAATTTTTCTGAATTTCTGTTAAATTCTGCAAAATTACCAAATTGCCTTAAATTCTCTCAGATTCTTCTTTGACAATTTTAGATATCTTTTGAAATGTTTTAAAATCTTTTTAAATATTCTCTTTAAATTAATTTTTCAAAATAAAAAATCATTTTTATTTTTCTTAGAAACCTAATGATTTTTTTTTTCATTTTCTTAAAACCTTACAAAATTGTTAAACTATGTTTATAAATTTTCATTCTTTTTGAATCGTTTCAAAACTTGCAAATATCTCTTAAACCTACTCAGATTTTTTCTAAAATGATCTAGTATGGCAAAATTGTAACATTTTGCTTTAAAATATTTTACTCTTTTTAAAAATTGTAGGAAATAATTTAAAATATTTTGTAATCTTTTTCAATTTTCGCTTAGAATTCTTTTTAAACAATAATTTTTAAATTAATTTACTAATTATAATAATTATTTTTAAATGATTAATTAAAAAGATTTTAAAGGCATTTTCTTTATTTTGCAGGATCTTACAAAAATATTAGGAAAAATTCGAGTATTTTTAAAAGATATTTAGGGCTTCTAGAAGTTGTAATTTTTTTCAATTTTCGCTTAGAATTCTTTAAAAAAAAATCATTTTTAAATTAATTTATTAATTATAATAACTATTTAAAAAATCTTTTACACACTTTTTAAAAATTTTGGGAAATAATTAAAAATATCTTGTAATCTTTTTCAATTTTCGCTTAGAATTCTTTAGAAAAAATCATTTGAAATTTTGCCATGAATCTTAAGAACATTTTTTTCATTCTCTTGACACCCTGCCAAATTCAGTTGACCTAAAAATTGTTTAAATCCTGAAAAATAGAAATTGTCTTGAAGTCTTCCATATTCTTTTGCCACAAATTTTGAAATCTTCAAAACTTAAAATTATTCTTTTAAAATAAAACCTAAACCATTACAAATTTTCCCAGAAATCTTAAGAAAAATTAATCTACTCAAATCTTTCAAAATTATTCAAAAGCTTCTAAATTTTTTTCTCGAATTACCATAACTTCCCTACTCTTTAATAAAATGTATCAGTATTTTACGTCAATCGATTCGTCTCGGATCAACACATCTTTTCTATTCTCGCATCAACTTTAAATTATGAGAATGAGACAATTTTTACTATAAAAATCGATTTAAAAAATATATAAATTACCATAACTTCCCTACTCTTTAATAAAATGTATTATTATTGTAGGTCAATCGATTCGTCTCGAACCAAGGAATCTTTTATATTCTTGCATCAACTTTG
>CAKNYM010049293.1:103225-128715 GCA_932195095.1 Andricus curvator | reverse complement strand
CTCGAACCAAGGAATCTTTTATATTCTTGCATCAACTTTGAATTATGCTAATGAAAAAAGTTTTACTATAGAAACCCGATTTTTAAAATATTATTGAATGCTAAAAAAATGCAATAATTATTTTTAATCTGCAACCATTTTCAAGTATCGTGTTCACAAAAAAGTGTGACATTCACACACACCCACACACACATCCGGACAATTGCTTAGAACATTTATTCTTGTCTCTAATGAGCCGAAAAGTGAGGTTGTTTTGAATTTTATTTTTTAATTATGAATATTTTTCCTGCTTATTTTGCAAAAATTATTCATGTGAAAATGAAATTCTTTTCAATCTTAATTAAACATTTTTAAATAGAGACACTAAACATACGATTCTTTCCAATCTGCAGGGTTTGCTTATGAATAATTTTAAGATTTCTTCAAATTGAGTTTACATAGTTTTACCTCAATTTTAGTAAGAAATCTTTTCTTTCATTTGAAAAATTTTGTGTAAAAAGTATGCATTGAATTGTAACAAGAATTTTTTAGAAATGTATTTAATATTTTGGATTGTTTTCTTTTCCTAATTGGAAAATTTAATAATCTAAATAGATTGGACTTAGAACCACCCACAAATTGTATTAGACATTTTTAAATTGAAGAAGGTTCAATTAAATGAATTTAAAATTTTTGGAAAATGTTACCATTACAAAGCTGCTTCTATGAGGAAGTAAAAAGTGTCAAGAAATTTCTCAATTCCTGGGTATTGGAAAGTAAAGTATATTTCTAGGTTAAAGACATGAATCTAAACAGCTGTCAGACACTTAATTAAAGAAGGTGTTATTTTTAGTTTTCCAATAGAGTAGAAATAGTATTGGGTCTACTAGGATCAGATAAAAATAAATGAGAATTCTATTATTGTAGCATTGAAATTCGATAATCGAAGAGGCTGTGATATTTGTAATGTACCAGTTGGATCCAGCTGGACAAGGTCGGTGAAGATTGAACAAGGAAGAGATTCTTACGAGTGAAATTACACAGTATCGTGAACGGTTATTATAAACCCGGCTTGCACCGTCACTGATATAAATAGGATGCTAACAGTATAGCAGAGACGAGACACAAACCATGTAGCATTTACCTCTCGCGTTATATTACCAAATATCAACCCACGCCATTATTATAATTCGGGGTGTCAAAAATTAATGAAAGGTTTCAATTTAATCGAATGCTCTTTCTTAATCCCAAATGCAAGGCTATAAAACATTTTTAATTTGCATTTAGAAATCCAGTACTTAAATTCCACTCCATCAATTCAACGTGTCCAAATGACAAGGTTCCATCTCGGAGTGACCAAATGAAAAGGTGCTAACTCGTGGAGACAAGATGAAAAGATGCTGACTGGCGTGGTAAACTCTCAAAACTTCAAAATCCCCTATTGATTGTATTGACTGTAGCAGGGTGGTCCAAAAATTTTTGTTTCGAATTTTTATGGGGACACCCCAGAAATTTGTTCGAATCCACAAAAAAATAAATCCATTTTTTTGTTTTGAAAAAAAATGATATTTAGGGGTGCCACAAGCCCCATGAAGTTTAACCCGTTAACGCCGAGAATGCCCCTTTGGGTACACCACTCTTTCGGCAATTATAACTCATGCAATTCAAGGTATACAAAATTGAGAGAAACATATTTTTGAAGCTTAAGATCTCTTCTTTCCGATGGTGGGCATGAAAATGTGATAAAATGTTGTTAATTATGGAAAAATATTGTTTACACAAAAAAAACACGATTTTTTCTAATTTTTTTTTTATAAAATTGGGGTTTTCCGAATGGTTCCCAGTGTGCAATCTACTTGGAACCTCAATACCCGGTGGAATAAATGCCTAAGCTTTCAGAATACATGGTTCCGAGATCAATTTTTTATCTTAGTGTGTTCGAAATGGCTCGTTAATGACAACATTTTTGCGAAGACATTCATGAATTTTTTTCTCAAAAAGTATGATCTTTTCGAGAAAGTGTAAAAGAAGAAAAAGTTCTTAGTATCACTCAAAGAATACGTGAGAATTTTTCCAGAAAGTTTTAAATTATTTTTTTGATTTTGCAATTTGTCAATTTTTGAAAAATTAAAAAATTGCTCCAAAACTTCTTAAAAAATTCAGGTCAATTTTTTGTTTGATTCTAACAACTTTTTATTCTTGAAAATTTTTGCTATAAGCTCATGGTTCTCAAGAAAAAAATTCACAAAGGTGATCAAGAATGATGACTTTTGAGCATTTTTTTCTTAAGAACCATGAGCTTATAGCAAAAATTACCAGGAATAAAAATTTGTTAGAATCAAACAAAAAATTCACCTGAATTTTTTTAGAATTTTTGGAGCAATTTTTTAATTTTTCAAAAATTGACAAATTGCAAAATCAAAAAAATAATTTAAAAGTTCCTGAAAAAATTCTCACGTATTCTTTGAGTGATTCTAAGAACTTTTTCTGCTTTCGCACTTTCTCGAAAAGATCATACTTTCTGAGAAAAAAATTCATGAACGGCTTCGCAAAAATTTTGTCATTAACGAGCCATTTTGAACACACTAAGATAAAAAATTGATCTCGGAACCATGTATTCTGAAAGCTTAGGCATTTATTCCACCGGTTATTGAGGTTCCAAGTAGATTGCACACTGGGAACCATTTGGAAAAACTCGATTTTATAAAAAAAAAATTAGAAAAAATCGTGTTTTTTTTTGTTTAAACAATATTTTTCCATAATTAACAACATTTTATCACATTTTCATGCCCACCATCGGAAAGAAGAGATCTTAAGCTTTAAAAATATGTGTCTCTCAATTTTTTATACCTTGAATTGCATGAGTTATAATTGCCGAAAGAGTGGTGTACCCAAAGGGGCATTCTCGGCGTTAACGGGTTAACATGTATTTCCCATAAGAAAAAAAGACGTTTTTGTAAATCTTATTCAGAATCCTCAATATTGTCTCAATCGAGTTGAAGCTCAACATTTCTCTTCACAATTAGCCATAGAATACGAATAAAATATCACTTTTCAAATACCAACACCATAAGTCTGTTTTGATAGGGTCCCAAAGAAACCCCATAAGTGAAAAAATGGGTTTTGCGAGTTTTTCGCAGTAATTATGACTTTTTTTGCGGTTTTTTCAGTGAAAATTATTTCTGGCACATAAAAGACCATTTCATACTGATGATTAGATGTTCACATAAATTGTTCAAACAATTTATTATTGTTTTTAGCAATTTTCTCATAGAATGGAGTTAGAAAGACGCGGTTTTTTCACAAATTTTCCATTTGTTGTCCAATTTTCAATTAGAGGGAAGTAATAGTTCATCAATGTTAACAAGAGTGATTGTTTAAACAATTTATTATCAATGTTAATAATATTCTCTTAGAAAAATGCTACAAAATTGCAGTTTAAAAAAAAATCACTTTTAGTCAAATTTTCAATTAAGATAAGTTAAGTAATTAATTAGAGTCAAGAAAATTATTTGTTTAAACAATTTATTATAATTATTAATAATATTATATTTGAATAATGCTAGAAGGATGCGGTTATTTTTTAATTGCTGGCTTTTTGTCCAATTTTTATTTGGAGTGAAGTAATAATGAATTCAAGTTAACAAAATAATTGTTCAAACAATTTATTATCATTGTTAATAATATTCTCTTTGCTTAATTGGTAGAATGTTGCGGTTTTTTCTGAAATTTTCAACTGTTTGTCTATTTTTCATTTGTCTACTTATCATTAGATAAGTTCTAGAAAGTTGCGGTTTTTTCTAAAATCTTTTGCTTTGCTTCGCCTGCTCAATTACTAACAATTAATAAATAAACATTAGAGATTCGCGATTCCAAGTTTTTCTTTTACGCTTTCCAATAAATTTCTTGTTGTAATCCAAAAAAAAAACTTTTACAAGTCTTTTAAAGACCTAGTCCTTCCACCTATTCCTAATTATTCTATTCTTTGTTTTTGCCTCTCGTGTGAAACAGCTTTTTTTTCTTTAAAGTAATTTTTGTTAAGCGTTGCGATAAGAGCAAAAATAATTCACTAAAAACAACAATACTATTCAAAAAATCCGTTTTGTTGTGGTTGACTTATTATTTGTTCATAAGTAAAAAGGCGATGCAAAGTTAAAGATTTTAGAAAAAACCGCCACTTTCTAGCACTTATCTATGAAAAGATAATTATAAACAATATTAAATTGTTTGAACAACTTTTTTGTTAACTTTAATTAATTAGTACCTCACAAAGTGAAAAAAAGGACAGAACTACCTTAAAATTATTGAAACCCTCAGAAATGTTCTAAAATCAGGATGTTCACCTCATGGATGATTTTAAATTCCAGGTCATTTCCCGGTTTTCTTCAGGTCAATTGTCAATTTTTCGCGCTTAATTTAAAAGAGTTCAAATAATTTGAATGCTTTAAAACGATTTTGAAAGATTTCGAACATTTCTGATCTGGAACAGGGAATTTTGGAAAAAGATTATAATTCTAATTTGGAACATCAAATCATTTTTAGTCATCAGAATTACAATTCGAATTTGTAACAGAGAATTGTGTAAAAGAATTATAATTCTGAATATGAACAGGGATTTTTTTTTATTTCGTTCTTCTAAATCAGAATTAAAATTATTTTCTAAAATTCTCGTTCCATGTAAACAATTATCTGTTTCACGTTAAATAATAATTCTTTACGGAAATTTCCCATACCAAAGTATAAATTATAATTCTTTACGAAATTCCCTCTTCCATACTCAGAATAATTATAATTGTTTTAGAAATTTCCCTATAGCAAGTAACAATGAAATTCATTTCTAAAATTGCCTGTTTCAGATAAAAATTATATTTTCCTACAAAGTTTTCTATTATAATTCAGAAATAATTTATTAACTACGCTTTTCCAAAATTTGTTACAAGACATGTTAAAAATGTAACAAATTCTGACTTGGAACAAGGTTTGTTTTTGTAAATTCCCTTTTTAAAAACGGAATTAAAACTATTATTATTTTTAAAATTAATTTCCAAAATTTCCCGCTCCATATCAAAAATTACCCTTTCCAAAACAAAATTATAATTTTTTACGAAATTCCCTATTCCAAACTCAGAATTATAATTGTTTTAGAACATTTTCTATACCACGTAACAACTAAATTATTTTTTTTTTTCAAAATTCCTTGTTTCAAATCAAAATTATATTGAAATTATAAATAATAATAATAAATAAAATTATAAATAATTTTTTTTTTATTTGTCCACATAAATATCAATTTTCAATAAAAAATGGAATAGTTACATTTTCAGTAAAGAAAATTGATTCTCAACCAAAAAAAAAACAATTTTTAGCAAAACAGTTCAATTTTCAATCAAAAAGATGAATTTTCAACTAAAATCATGAATCTTCCGAAGAATCTTTAAAAAAATGAATTTAAAAAAAAAGTAGAACATTCAACCAAATTGTTCAATTCTCAACCAAAAAATTTATTTTGCAGTTGCATTTTTAAATAAAAGGGATGAATTTTTAACCACGAAGATTAATTTTTTACCAAAACAGATGAATTTTCAACTAAATACATTAATTTTCAACCAAAAAATATCAATTTTCAACCAGAAATGGAATAGTTACATTTTCAGTGAAAATAAAAATTATTCTCAACCATTAAAAAAATGATTTTTTAGCAGAATACTTAAATTTTCAAACAAAGAGATGAATTTTCAACTAAAATGATCAATCTTCCAACAGAATGAATTTTCAAGAAAAGAGCTGAATTCTGAACCAAAAAGTTGATTTTTTTAACCAAGAAGATTAATTTTTTGCAAAAAAGATGCATTATTAACAAACTAAATGAATTTTTAATTGAAAAGATAAATTTTCAACCAAACAGTTGAATTTGACATGAAAAAAATTTAAAAAATTTCAACCAACACTGGAATAGTTGAATTTTCAGTTAGAAAATTTAATTTTCAACCAAAAAAAAAAACGAATTTTCAACAAAATAGTTAAATTTTCAAGCAAAAAGATGAACCTTCAACAATAAAATGAATTTTTAACAAAGTAGTTTAACTTTCAACTCAGCAGTTAAATTTTTAACAAAAAAAATAACTTTTTAACAAAATAGTTGCATTATCAACAAAATAATTAACTTTTCAACCAAACTGTGGAATGAAAAAAATCCACATTTTTGATGAAATTGTTTTTTTTTTTTTTTTTTTGGTTTTTAAATTCATCTATTGTCTTAGAAATTTCAGCTTTTTGACTAAAAATGCAGAATTCATTATTTTAATTCAAAAACCTTTTCTTTTTGGATGACAATTTTACCATTTTGTTAAAAATTTGTTTTTAATTGATTGAAAATTAATTGTTTAACTAAAAATTCAACTATTCGATTTTTGGAACAAAATTTATCTTTCTTAATTGAAAATTCATGTATTTTGTTAAAAATAAATTTCTTTGGTTACAAATCTAACTATTTTGTTGAAAATTCGGTTTTTCTTTGGTTAAAAATTAATTTTCTTAGCTGAAAATATAACCATTCCATTTTTTTTTGAAAATTTCTCTTTTTTAGTGGAAAGCATTTTGTTGAAAATTCGTCTTTTGGTAGAAAGTAATCTTTTTTACGGATGAAAATCATCTTATTATTTAAAAATTCAAATATTTGGTTCAGAATTCTTTTCTTTTATGGAAATTCATCATTGTAGTTAAGAATTCATTTCTTTGATCAACAATTTAACTATTTTGTTGAAAATTCTTTTTTTTTTAGTTGAAAATTAGTTTTTGTAACTAAAAATTGAACTATTCAATATTTTTTTGCAAATTTATCTTTTTTAGTTATATTCTAGCAAAAAAAAAGACGAATTTTTAACAAAATATATTAATTTGAAATAAAAAAGGTGTGTTTTTAACCAAAAATGGAATAGTTATATTTTCAGCTAATGAAATTAATTTTTACCCAAAAAAAAAACTAATTTTCAACAAAATAGTTGCATTTCTAACCAAAGAAATAAATTTTCAACAAAATACATGAACTTTCAACTATTATTATTATTATTAATAATAATAATTTTTATTTATTATTTATTTATTTATTCTTTTTTATTAATAATAGTTGAAAGTTCATGTATTTTGCTGAAAATTTATTTCTTTGGTTAAAAATGCAACTATTTTGTTGAAAATTAGTTGTTTTTTTTGGTTAAAAATTAATTTTATTAGCTGAAAATATAACTATTCCATTTCTGGTTAAAAATATAATTTTTTTTTCAAATTAATGTATTTTGTTAAAAATTCGTCTTTGCTTAAAATTTTAACTTTTTGAAAATAAGTATTTCTTTTAAATTAAAAATTAATTTTTTTATGTAACAATATTACTTTCATTTTTGGTTGAAAATTTATATTTTTTAGTTGAAAATTCGTCTTTTTTGGTAGAAAATAATTTTTTTTATGGTTTAAAATTTGCCTTTTTCGTCGAAAATTCAACTATTTGGTTCAAAATTCATTTTTTTGAACCAAAGATTCATCATTTTAGTTTAAAATTAATTTCTTTGGTTAAAAATTCAACAAGTTAGATGAATTTTTGTTGTTGTTGAAAATGTATCTGCTTTAGTTAAAAATACATGCATTTTGTTGAAAATTCGTTTTTTATGGTAAAATACTAATCTTCTTGCTCAAAGTTAGTTTTGTTATGGTTAAAAATTAATTTTTCAACTGAAAATATAACTATTCTATTTTTGGTTAAAAATATACCTTTTTTATTTCAAATTATTGTATTTTGTTGAAAATTAGTCTTTTTTTCTAGAATATAATCTGTATTGTTGAAAATTTATCTTTTTGGTCGAAAAGTCAACTATTTGGTTCAAAATTCATTTTTTTTGTTTGAAGATTCATTATTGTAGTTAAGAATTCATTTCTTGCTTAAAATTTTAACTTTTTAAAAATAAGTATTTCTTTTAAATTAAAAATTAACTTTTTTAACTAACAACTTGACTTTCATTTTTGGTTGAAAATTGCTATATTTAATTGAAAATTCGTCTTTTTTGGTAGAAAATAATTTTTTTGTATGGTTGAAAATTCGTCTTTTTCGTCGAAAATTCAACTATTTGGTTCAAAATTCATTTTTTTTTAATCAAAGATTCATCATTATAGTTTAAAATTAATTTCTTTGGTTAAAAATTCAACAATTTAGATCAAATTTTGTTGTTGAAAATTCGTCTTTTATGGTAAAATACTAATCTTCTTGCTCAAAATTAGTTTTGTTAAGGTTAAAAATTAATTTTTTAACTGAAAATATAACTATTCCATTTTTTGTTAAAAATATACCTTTTTTATTTCAAATTATTGTATTTTGTTGAAAATTCGTCTTTTTTGCTAGAATATAATCTGTATTGTTAAAAATTCATCTTTTTGGTCGAAAATTCAACTATTTGGTTCAAAATTCATTTTTTTTGAAGATTCATTATTGTAGTTACGAATTCATTTCTTTGCTTGAAATTTTAAGTTTTTGAAAATAAGTATTTCTTTTAAATTAAAAATTAATTTTTTCAAGTAACAATATTACTTTCATTTTTGGTTGATAATTTATATTTTTTAGTTGAAAATTCGTCTTTTTGGTAGAAAATACTTTTTTTATGGTTGAAAATTCGTCTTTTTCGTCGAAAATTCAACTATTTGGTTCAAAATTCATTTTTTTTTTTAAATCAAAGATTCATCATTATTGTTTAAAATTAATTTCTTTGGTTAAAAATTCAACAAGTTAGATGAAATTTTGTTTTTGTTGAAAATTTATCTGCTTTAGTTAAAAATTCATGCATTTTTTTGAAAATTCGTCTTTTATGGTAAAATACTAATCTTCTTGGTGAATAATTCGTCTTTTTATGGGAAGATTTATTTCTATTGGTATGAAAATTTGCCTAGTTTGCTGAAAATTATTTTTCATCACTTTTTTTACGTAAATAATTACAAAAATATTACGGGCGATTGGGAAAAGATTCTCAGAGCACTAACGAGCTTTCCCGACAAATCTGGGAACTGGAAAGTAGGTTCGCCTGTACGTGGCCCGCACACACTCTCGCCCAAACGCGCGGTGCGTGTGTGCGATCGTATGTGTGCTTCGAGTTCCTCGGATGAGTGGCTTAGAAGGTTTATAATACCTATTTTGTTTGGCCTTGATGGCTGCGCGTGTTTACGCTCTCCTGGTTTATGTTTAGAAACTGGTGAGTCAGCAGTCTTTGAGGGTTCGAATCCTCTGAGTTGCGAATTCATAAATTAATATAAATTAAATCGCACAAATAAAATTTTTCCTCTTTATATTTCAGTCTGAAATTTTCAGGAACTGTTCGTAGGAAATTCGAACTGTTCGTAAAAAAACTTCGAAATTCATCCATACATTACTCATAGAAATAAGGATGTACTGTTTCATTTTTTTATCTCGTATCCGTGACCTAGCTACAAGCTCGTGACTTTTTTACGGATAAATTTTTTCCGTGTGGTCACCTTATATTTTCTTTGGTCTTGGATCGCTGATCAGATCTAATTCTGGGCCAGATAGACCTTCCAGACTAGACGGTCTAGATAAAGCCAGACCTGGGCCAGACCTGACATGACATTTCGAGGAGGGGTTCACGGAAGTGTCACAAATTGTCACAAGAGGGAGGGGTGAGTCAAAAATAATTTATGTTTTTAAATAATTTTTCGAAATTGGACTTAAAATTGAAGAAAGCAGAAGAATGCAAAAGTGAAGTGATTGGATGACTTTTGTTTACTTTTCCTCTCGACTCATGTGAGAAAGGGATGTTGTAACAATAACTTGCTGTTTCTCACATTCCCCGGCAGCCTAACTATAGTCACTACTCGCCAGTCTAACTATAGTGATTCTAAAGACTGGTCTGACTCTGCCTGCCAGAGTTATAAAACCTGGAATAGAAATGGATAGGATAGGAAAAAAGTCGGTCGTGCCGAACCAGTTGCAGTATCGCAATCGCTCGGACACGCGGCCGTGAATTTATCTTTCACGGCGAAAATACGCGACACGCTATTTTTGCACACCGAGACAAATACTCAATCACTGGGGGAACATTTTCACTCGCTTAATTCAAGAAGGACCCCCGGAGATGTTTTTTTCAACAAGCAACTTTTTCCAAGAATCTTTTACAATCTGCACGGTCCTCTTTTTATACAATTTGCAGGCTTCGGACTCACTTCAGAGATCAAAAATAGTGTAAATAGTGTCACAAATTTGAAAAAATTGTGACAAGATAGTGTGTGCAATGGAAAATTAACTTTATTTTTTAAGCAAAACTTCTCATTTTCTAACTTATATTTTTTTAATTATTAAAAATGTACTTTAATGTATATCAGGGGTTATCGAAAAAAAAGTTGTTTGCGCGAAATTCTAATAGCAATGAAAACTTTCTTTTGGGAGTCAAAAACACTCCCCTAAAGTTTCATAAAAAAAAAATTCCTTCGTAGATATAGCTAAAAATCACAAAAAACGAAGCACTTCTTCAAATTTGAACAGCAAACAATTTTTTTTTTAGATCTCAATTATCAATAAAAATAGTTCAAAGCAAGTCGATTTATACCTGTATAACGATAATTCCATTAAAATATTTCTTACCCTCCCTAATTGACTTTGAAGTTTCAAAAAATCGAAAAAAGTCGACTTTTTCGCTATTTTCTTAGATTCATGGTAAATTTCTCGACTATTTAACCATATAATGTGTAATATACGTTAATCAGCATGTATTTGCAATATGTTGCAAAAATAATATATACACCCGAAAACATTTTTACCTTATTTAGATACCTAAAATTAATTCTATTGTCAAATAAAGAGCAATATACCACTTTTAAATATTTTTTTGTAATTCAGAGTCAATAAAAATTATTTTTATGTCAACATTTCTTATACGGGTGACTAAAAAGTCCCGGGACGGTTGGATATTTCCTCCGGTAAAATATTTTTCAAAAAAGTGAAGGTCATTCCTGAAATAAATTTCAACGAGGAATTCAATGGTGACCTTCATTTTGACTTTGAAGTTGACCTTCATGGCTTTTTGAAGGTCAACTTTGTTTTTTTAAATGGAAACCCCCTTTTTTACATCTGCAATCGATAGAGCGGAAAGTTCTACGTTCAGATACGTACCCAAGTCATAGGTCAATTGTAACGTTCAAGGTCAATTAAAGGTTATTTGAAATGGACAAAGTTTTCCAAGAGGTCAGTGCAATTCTTGGAGTAAATTTCAACGGGGAATTCAATGGTGACCTTAATTTTGACCTTGAAGTTGACCTTCATGGCTTTTTGAAGGTCAACTTTGTTTTTTTTTAAATAGAAACCCCCTTTTTACATCTGCAATCGATAGAGCGGAAAGTTCTACGTTCAAATACGTACCCAAGTCATAGGTCAATTGTAACGTTCAAGGTCAATTAAAGGTTATTTTAAATGGACAAAGCTTTCCAAGAGGTCAGTGCAATTCCTGGAGTAAATTTCAACGGGGAATTCAATGGTGACCTTAATTTTGACCTTACGGTTGACCTTCATGGCTTTTTGAAGGTCAACTTTGTTTTTTTTAAATGGAAACCCCCTTTTTTTTACATCTGCAATCGATAGAGCGGAAAATTCTACGTTCAGATACGTACCCAAGTCATAGGTCAATTGTAACGTTCCAGGTCAGTTAAAGGTTATTTGAAAATAACAAAGTTTTCCAAGAGGTCAGTGTAATTCCTGAAGTAAATTTCAACGAGAAATTCATTGGTGAGCTCTGTATTGATCTTGGTGATGATCTTCAAGGTTTTTTCAAGGTTTTTTCCAAGCATCATTAATTCAGATACCCTCTCTCGTTCCCAAAGTTTAGCTTGCGCCATAATAATCTTTTACCGAAAGATAGTAAGTAATACGTAAATTTAGTTTCGATTCGTAATATTCGTATGGAGATAGAAAAACGGTATAGGACTTATGGTATCGCCTTAGGTATTGACTCAGGTATCGAAAAACGGTATAGGACTTTTCGATATAACTTTTTGGAGAGGAACAGAACTCTCACCAGAACTCCTGGAACTTTTAATGAAAAATTTCCTATATGATTTTACAATATTCAAAACGCTGTAGCCAAGATCAATACAGAGCTCACCAATGAATTCCCCGTTGAAATTTAATCCAGGAATTGCACTGACCTCTTGGAAAACTTTGTTTATTTCAAATAACCTATAATTGACCTTGAACGTTACAATTGACCTATGACTTGGGTACGTATCTGAACGTATAATTTTTCGCTCTATCGATTGCAGATGTGAAAAGGGGGTTTCCATTTAAAAAAACAAAGTTGACCTTCAAAAAGCCATGAAGGTCAACTTCAAGGTCAAAATGAAGGTCACCATTGAATTCCCCGTTGAAAAATACTTCAGGAATTGCACTGACCTCTTGGAAAACTTTGTTTATTTCAAATAACCTATAATTGACCTTGAACGTTACAATTGACCTATGACTTGGGTACGTATCTGAACGCATAATTTTTCGCTCTATCGATTGCAGATGTAAAAAGGGGGTTTCCATTTAAAAAAACAAAGTTGACCTTCAAAAAACCATGAAGGTCAACTTCAAGGTCAAAATGAAGGTCACCATTGAATTCCTTGTTGAAATTTACTTCAGGAATGACCTTCACTTTTTTGAAAAATAATTAATAAAAATAAAAAAATTCATGCCACGCTGAAAAAACCAGTTCTCGTCAGATCACTGAAGTTAAGCAGCGTTGGGCGCGGTAGGTACTTGGATGGGTGACCATTCGAGAATACTGTGTGCTGTTGGCATATTATGGGTGTGGTGAGCCCAAACTTGTAGTTATTTATAACTACAAGAAAACTATCCACCTAGAAACACTACCCGAATCGGGTAGTGTCACGCCTACCCTGAAAGGGAAATGTCTTAATGGTATACATACATCGATAAACAGGTATGAATCGACTTGCTTTGAACTATTTTCATTGATAATTTAAATCTAAAAAAAAAAAATTTTGCTGTTCAAATTTGAAGTGCTTCGTTTTTTGTGATTTTTAGCTATATCTACGATGCAGAGACAGAAGGATTTTTTTTATGAAACTTTAGGGGAGTGTTTTTGACTCCCAAAAGAAAGTTTTCATTGCTATTAGAACTTCGCGCAAACAATTTTTTTCGATACGCCCTAATGTATATTTTAACGCGAACTGATATAATAGAACCCAACAAGAAAATAACTATTTTTTGTTGAAAATTCTTCTTTTTTTTTGCTCGGAAATTCAACTGTTTTATTGAAAATACGTCTTTTTAGATTGAAAATTAACGTTTTGAATGAAAATTCACATTTTCGGGTTGGAAATTCAAGAATTTGGTTGAAATTTTCTTTCTCCCTTTGCTATTATATTTTTTATTACAAATGGAACTGTTTGGTTAAAAATTCGACTTCTTTGGCTGAATTCAACTGTTTTTTATTAAAAATTAATTTTTTGGCGGGGAAATATCAACTACTATATTTTTCGTTGATTCATCCATGAATCCATCTCTTTATTTGAAAATTTAACTATTTTGCTGAAAATTATTATTTTTTTAAATTCAACTATTTGGTACAAAATTCTTCCTTTTGGCTTAAAAATTTAACTTTTTTGTGGAAAGTTCGCCTTTTTAGGTAGAAAATTCTATTATTTTCATAGAAAATTCAACTATTTGGTTGTAAATGACCTATTTGGATAAAAATTCTTATATTCGGGTTGAAAAATCAACTACTTTCTAGAGAATTTGCCTTTCTGGATTTTTTTTTGTTTTTTTCATCCAAGTTTGAAAACATGAAAAGAAGATTTTCAGGAAAACCCCGCCATTTTATCTTTTTCAATATTTTAAAAATATTTCTGCTAAAATATAAAAAAGTCATCCTATCAGTTTTATGCCGGCTAAACAATTTGCTTGAATTTTTTTTTCTTTCTTGACTAATAAATTTTGTTTTCGTTTTTAATTCAACTATTCTGTTGAAGATTCATCTTTTTGGTTTGAGGATTCATCGCTTTGTGTAGAAATTTCACCTGTTTTTGCTGAAAATACTGAGAATTTGTTATGAAAATATTAATTGCTTTGAAAAATCCTAATCTTAAGCTTTCAATTTTTCAAATATCCTAATCAAGAAGGCCTTACAATTGCTTTGTTTAATTTTTGTAGTAAAAAAATTAAGTAATTAGGTAAATTGTGTAAATTAAATAAACTTACAAAACCTTAGGGAAGAAGATTGAGTATTTTTAGAAAAACCCACCTGCAACAGAAAAGAAAAAATCCATTAGTTTCACATTTATCATACAAATAACAAAGCCTAAACTGTTTTAAATTTCGGACTACACACCTCTTGCATGTCGACATTTCAATTAAAAATATTGCATTTTGAATAAAATAGATTAATTTTTAACCAAACAGTTGAATTTCAACCAAAAAGATGAATTTCCAACCAAGAATATTTTAATTTGAAACAAAAATAGTTGAGTTCATCAAAGAAAATATGAAATTTCAACGAAATAGTTGATTTTTTTTAACCAAAAAAGATTTTACAGTCAAAAAAGAAATCCATTTTGAACCAAATTGTTGAATTTCTGCCAGAATAGTTGAATGCGCATCAAATAGTTATATTTCCATTTTTCACCAGAGATGAATTTTCATCTAAAATTATGAATCTTCAAGAAATGAAATTTTTACCAAAATAAATCAATCTACAAAACCAAAACGACGAATTTTCAACAAAATAGTTCAAATATCAACAAAAAAAGATATTTCAGTCAAGAGAGAAAAAAAATTTATCCAAATTCTTAAACTTTCAAATCAAAAAGACGAATTTTCTACAAAACAGTTAAATTTTCAAAAATAATTAAATTTCAACCGAATTATTAAATTTTCAACCAAAAAGAATTAATTCTCAAACAACAATATAATTGTAGACTTTTCAACCAAAAAGAATTACCTCTGAACCAAAATTACTTGGATTTTCTTATTGGGTTCTATTTATTTAATTCAAATTTAACAAGAAAAATGATAAAAAGAGGATAAGAGGGGAAAGAAAAAAAGAAAATTCATCTTTTTTATTGAAAATTGTATTTTTTTGGTTACTTAACTATTTTGTTGAAAATTAGTTAAATTTTCAAACCAAAAAGTCGAGTTTTGAACCAAAAAAGATTTTTCAGTCAAGAAACACAAAAACATGTTAACAACATTTTTTAATGTATACCAAAATAGTTGAATTTTTAACTCAAAACGACGACTTTTGTACCAAAAAAGATTATTCAGACGGAAAAGTAAAAAAATTCCAAACAAATTGTAGAGTTCAATTTTCAGTTAAAAAAATTAATTTTAAACCAAATTCTTTAAAACATTTTAACATTTTTTAAGCATTTTTAAGCAAAAAAGAGGATTTTTTACCAAAGGAGAATAATTTTCGAAACAAAAAGACGAATTTTCAACAAAATATTTGAATTTTCATCAAAAAGAGAATTTTCAGTCAAGAAAGAAAACATATATGACACAAATTGTTGAATTTCTACCAAAAGAGATGAATTTTCAAACAAAAAAGACAAACTTTTGACAAAACAGTTGAACTTTCAAACAAATCAGATTTTTCAATCAAACAAGAATTTTTTAAAACAAATTGTTGAATTTTCAAGCCAGAAAGGCAAATTTTCTAATAAACAGTTGAATTTTTAACAGGAAAATACAAATAAAAAAAAAAGTTATTTTTCACCTAAATAGTTAAATTTTCTACCAAGATAGTTGAATTTTAAACTCAAAAACGCGAATTTCCAACATAAGTGTTGAATTTTCACCAAAAAAGGATGAATTTTTAAAAAAATGATTGAAATTTTCCACAAAATAATTAAATTTTCGGCCAGAAAGTAAAATATAAAAAAATCTTCATCAAAAAGACATTATTTTTTAAACAAATAGTTGGATTTTCTTATTGGGTTCTATTAATTCAGTTTGCATTTAAGTTGAAAAACGAGAAAAGAGGATAATACAGAAGAGACTGTAAATCTTGCAATAAATAAATAGGAAGTTTGGTTCATTTTTAATACTTTAAAAATATGAGGTTTAAAAACTGGAAATTTTGATTAGAAAATAAAGTTATTTTTGCAATACACACTTTCACAGTAAGTTCCAGAGATATTTTTTTTATCTCTAGAAACGTTGCAAACAATCTTCTTATGATCTAGCAATACCTGTTTATAATTTTTCAAAATATATTGTTTATTTTGTTTATATCGGAAAGCTTTTTTAATATTGGAAATACAACAGGACTTATGATGTATATATTCTCGATTTTGAAACGTATCGATTGACCTACTGAACAACCTTTCAAGACGTCGATTGACCTATTGAGGAAAACTTTTTTTAAATTTGTAATATAGTATACAACCGTAAATTAAAAAGTTCGTCGTTATAACTGAACACATTGATTGACCTTTTGATGCTCTCTTTGATTTTCTCAAAATAGGATTTTTTGTCAGACAGAAACATAAGCTTGAAAAATATTGAAAGTCTCCATTTTTTTGTTTTGTTAGAGAAGAACGTCCTTCTATGAGGAAGCAAATTTATTATTTGATACTTATGAGGAAGCAGTGTTCATAAATAAGCAAAAATAAATACACCCATAGTACTTCGCCGAGGTATTGTTCTTTATTGTTATCACATCCTCTAAATTCTAAATGAAAGATGTTCCTCTTGTTTGAAATACAATTTGAGAAATCGCTTTTGCCTTTTTTCATTTTTTTTTAAAGGTTTAGTTAACGTCGCACCTACAGCAAGGTAATTAGCTACGGGAACAGTTAAGCTAAGAATTGGATTTATGCTACTGTACGGTTATTGATCAATCTTGTAAGATTCATCTGTTAGGAAAAACTGGTTAGTATAGCCAAATTAAAAAAAAATTGGTTAATATAGAGTATTTGATTAAATTTGAGAAAACAAATTGATTTCTTTCAAGAATTTGACTGTTTTTTCGGCTTGCGTGGGTTGTCCAAATGCTTCTTTTTTGTATTTTTGAGTGCCTCAACATGGATTCATTAGACCATTTCTGTTTGAAAAATGTATCATTTTGGTGAAACAGAGAAAGAACGCGGATATTAAGCACTGAATCGTTCTCTGGTTCGGTGGGAATGGAGTTCGTTGACTGCAGTGCAGTCAGTGAAGACAGAACAGAAGAAGTGTGGTCGGTTCTGAAGCGTGACCAAGCGACCGGCAAACCAGACCTGCAGCCGCGTTCACGCTACAAGAAATAAACCTTCATGTTCATACATGGACCATCCTCACACACTCATGCACCTCAAATACTTTCTTACATTCTTGCCTACTAGTCATGGCAGCACATCTCAAGCCTGAACACTCCAGTCCAGAAGTGGTACTTATACACATCCATGTGGGACACAACGCAACACAACAAAACGACACGTTTCAACTTTTAGAGATCTCATCCAACGACCCTTTTATACGGTCAAAGGATCTTGAAACCCGTTCGAGAGATATAAAAAATTACATATTTTTACATTTGGAGAACAAATGTTCAGACTTTAGATGGTTACGAATATAGAGACCAATGAAATGTGGAAGATAGAATTGCTAATTTATATACTATAGACTATCCACCGTACGACGAATAATCACTTAACTTGGACATGATTTCGGCTCGCAAAACAAATTTTCGCGCATAAAGGTGATAGTTGGGTGTACAATCTAAACATGAATAATACAAACAATAAAGTAGCCTCGGAATGGACTGAAACTTGGATCGACAAAATGCATACACACGGTAAACGTAAAGGTCGAATTTCAGGCGATGAATGGAGACTGGGTGTATGGAATGCTAGAGGAGTGAATGACCTTAAAATAAGAGAACTACGAGAAACTATGCACGCAAGGAAACTAGATATTTTATGTGTACCTGAGACGAAGAAAAAGGGTTGCGAAAGTAGAAACATAGAAAATGGGGTGTTAAAAGGCGGTTTTGAAATATGGTCAGGAGTAGGTAGTGAATCAAATCGTAGTCAAGGGATCGGTTTAATTATGAATAAAAAAGCAAGACAGCATCTCAAAGATCATGATTTTGTATCTCCCAGATTGTTGTGGGCTAGAATGAAGGTAGGAATCAGAAGGTTATTTATCATAGCGTGCTACGCCCCAGTTGACAGTGAGCCGCGAGAAGTCAAAGACGCTTTCTGGGACACTTTAAATGACACAATAAGTACTTGCGATCCAGGTGAAAGAATAATTCTGCTAGGAGATATGAACGGATGGGTCGGCGTTCAACGTCAGGATACAGATACAGAAAGGGTACTAGGTAAATTTGGGGATCCAAGAAAAAATTATAACGGGGAAAAATTAGTTAGCTTATGCTTAGAAAAGGGCCTATTTATTACCAATACTTGGTTTCGACATAAAATGATCCACACGTACACTTGGTGTAAAGGAAATAATCGCAGTGTAATTGACTTCGTTATTGCGGATGAAAGACTAAGAGAACTAGTCAAAGATACAAGAGTCATGAGGGGTTCCGAATGCAATACCGATCATTATCTTTTAATCTCTAAAATAAAATTAGGCCGGGGATGGAAAAGAAAGAGAACAGAAAAAACGAAACAAACTCGAATAAAGATTGAAAATTTACAGAAACCGGAAGTACGAATAGAGTTTCAAAATAAGTTAAGCGAACGCATAGATAGGGCAACTTGGGAAACGCTTACGAGCAATAAAGATATAGAGGGCGCGTGGGCTTTATTACGGGATACCATTGTTAAAACGGCAATTGAAGTGTGTGGTACGGCAGTGGTAGGAAGAAAGTCTGGTGATGCATGGTGGAATGATGAAATTCAAGCAGCCCAGCGAGAAAAGAAAAAAGCGCGCAAGAGAACATTAAACATGACAGGTCTTAGCGATGAGGAGAGAAATAGACTCAAAAATGATTACAAAGACAAAAAGAGGAAAATGAAACGGCTAGTCAAGGAGAGTAAAGAAAAAATCAGAACAGAAGAAGAGAACAAAATACAAAACGGTTTTGGAGGAATAATGAAACTACTATATAAACAGTTGAAGGAAAGTAAAAGTACAGAGTTTGCTAGCATGAGAAACAGCAAAGGTGAAATGCTATATGATATAGACGGGATAGTAGACGCTTTAAAAGACTCTTTTAAAGAACTATTAGGAGGTGAAGATATAGGACAACAAAACTGCGACATAGAACATAATGCATTAGAAAACCCAATTGAAAAAGTCTGTGTCACTGAGGTCCGAGACATAATTAAGAACTTGAAAAACGGTAAGGCTGCTGGCATAGACAGTATTAGTGCTGAAATGCTCAAATACGGTGGCGAGTACATACCTCACAGGTTGTGCGAATTAATAAATTTATGTATCGAGACGGGGAAAGTCCCAGACGATTGGAAAAAAGCGATTATCGTACCAATATACAAAAGAAAGGGAGATAAAAACAACTGCAGTAATTACAGAGGTATCAGCCTACTAAGTACCGTAAGTAAAATATACTCAAAAATACTTATTCGTAGGGTAATGGAAATCACAGAAGAAAAAATATGGGAAGTCCAAAGTGGATTTATGCCAGGAAGATCATGCACAGATCAGATATTTAGCCTAAGACAGATCACAGAAAAAAGCTTGAGAGTAGGAAAGAAAGTTTTCTGTGCATTTATTGACCTAGAAAAAGCATTTGACACGGTAAATAGAAGTAAACTTTGGGAAGTTCTTAAAGAATACGGAGTAAATGGAGGGCTCCTGCAAGCAATAAAAACAATATATACAGGTAGTAAAGCGAGCGTAAGGGTAAACGGGAAACTGAGTGACTGGTTCGATATTACGCAAGGCGTGAAACAAGGATGCGTTATGTCCTCGTGGCTATTTATCATATTCATGGATAAGTGTCTAAGAACTGCACTCTTCGACGAAGAAGGTGTAGATCTCCAAACAGTTAAGGTACGTGGGTTAGCTTTCGCAGATGACAAGATTGTTATGGCAGAATCAGTCGAGGACTTGCAAAGAATGTTGAATAAACTTCATACAAGCATGAAGGACATGGGACTCAAAATTAACGTAAATAAAACAAAAATCATGGTGTTTGAGGGAAAGAGTGAGAAAACATTGTGCAACATTGTCCTAAATGATGAAAGATTAGAACAAGTTGACAAGTACGTATATCTAGGTAGTCTATTCACTAGCGACGGAAAAATAGATGGAGAGTTAGATAGGCGCATAAATAAGGGTAAACAGGTTATCGGTAGAGCAGGGTCCATCCTAACAAATAAAAACATATCAAAAAAAGCTAAAATGGCCATACACAATTCTATATTCGTACCGACTGTACTATACGGTAGCGAGACATGGACATGTCAAGAAAAGGACAGGAGTAAAATTAACGCGATCGGCATGAAACCTCTGCGCATAATATGCGGGAAAACACTAATGGACAAAGTCCGAAACGAGACAATCCTCAAAGAATGTGGTGCAAAAGAGACAATAGTTGACACATGGGAAAGAAATCAGTTAAGATGGTTCGGACATCTTGAAAGAATGAAAGATGAACGACTGACCAAACAAGTGTATAAAGGTAAAGTAAATGGCAGAATGCCCAGAGGTAGACCGCCGAAAGAATGGTTAGAATCTGTAAATGAGACACTAATCCGTAGAGACATAAGAAGCCATAGAAACACAAGAGCTTGCATGAAAAAATGCATGGACGTGAAGGAAGCTAGAGTAGTATGCCAGGACAGAAAAGTGTGGCGACAAATAGTTTGTAAACAGAGTGACAGTAGAATGAATGACGCCTGAAAGAAAGATCTTGGATACTAATGGGCCCAAGTGGAGAACCATACATAACAATTTTGTGAGGCTCTTCACTTGGGGTGATCGCTAGAGAGATTGATCAGCAACCTGGGTCGGAGCAGTGTTGCGGAGTAAACGTGTCATTTAAATAAATAACACGAGAATTCCAGATCAATCTAAAATATATATACCTAACACTTATATACCTATCCATCTCATACCTATATTCCTACCTACCTTATACCTATATACCCATATGCACACTACACTATTCTCCAACCGAGCAAGTCACGCCTACCCCGAAAGGGAAATGGCTTAATGGTATAATAATAATAATAATGCAGCTGGTTGACACTCAGAGAAATGTCCTGTTGTGTCAAAAGGATGTCGCTTGACACAAATTTGTAGGAAACATTATCCTTTTGCGACAAACATGATTTAATCATTTGAGGTGTAAGCGAACAAAACATGATAAAACTATTCAAGATGATTCCTCAATAATTAGACAAATGCTGTATTTCAAAAACACCAGAGATAGAAGAAGAATTCCGATAGCATCATATAAAGGAAACCATCTAGCTAATATTATCGAATTATTGAATCAGCTTGGATTTACGTAGTTTTTATAACATGTTGAAAACTTTAGTACAAACCATTTTTTTGTGAACCAAGTGTCAACAACATTCCTCACGTCCTGAAAATGCTAAAACCATGCATAAATATTTTTTCAAAAAGTGGATTTATGTTTTGTTCGCTTACTCCACATTTAATCTTGCAGCTAAATAATTCTGTCTGTGCAAAAAAGATATTCACGTGGTTCAGAACAAAACACAGAAGAGGACGATGCTTTTGTTCCAATAAGACAACTTTTTCTCCGAGTGGATGAATTGCAGTATTGATCAGATGAAAGCACACGAACTGTGTCGAGGACAACCCGATTGAATCGCGAGGAACAGTAAAGTCCATGTGACAATCTGACAAAATGGCGTTGGTACAACATTACAAACTATAGGAGTATATAGGGTCCGGGTCGGTTGTCTCGGCAGCTTCCCTTTTAACATTGTGTGCTGGCTTTCTCTGTTGAATTCAGAGCGTGATTTAATGAATGGACGCTGAGCATTTGCCTGGCAGCGAATTATTCAGTATGCACTGCCACTGATCGCTCTTGACCCAATGCAACTGGCAAAGTTGCAATCTGCATTTCTTTTAACACTATCAACTCTTTCAAGCCTTACGCCTTACACTTATGCTTGAGTGCTTTCATTATTTATTACCCTTACTTAGTACTCTACATTGTATACGCTTCTTATAGACCTACACTGTTAGAAAAATCTGTATTAAATTTAATATAAATGTATATGAAGTCATTTGCATACACGGGAGTTGAAATTTAATATAAAATAAAATATGAATAGCTGTACACTTTATATTAAATATAATATACAGGTCGGTATAGCAGCGTGCTTGAAAACACAAAGTGCTTTTATTTCTTTAAATCTTATCGAATATTCGCAATTGAAGTAATAATCTAGAATTTGTCGATTGCATTGCCTTTATGATTAAAGTGCAACGTACATGTGGAACTCTTTCCAAAATTTGAAGAAAAAAAGTTGATTGTAGGTTAGATCTGTCATTTATTTACGTAATTGAACTTTTTTCGACTTCAAATCCAATTTTATTTTTGATTAACTGTAAGAAGGTATCATGTTTTATCATTAAGAATCGAAAATTACTGCTAATTTTATTTTGATTTTGTGTAAAATGGAATTATCTGAGCGATTATCATGAATTTATATGAAATTTAATAAACACGTACCTAAATAGCGATTTCATATGCTTGAGATATTAATTTTGATATACATTGGTATTTTAAATTTAATACTACATATTTTTAACAGTGTAATGCAAAAACTCATTTACTCTATACACAGGGCTCGAAACTGCTCAAGCTTTAAAAAATAGTAAAATAATAACCATGCTTCTCTCAAAAAAGTAACCAAAAAGTAACAATGATGTGGTGAAAAAGTAACCAAAAAGAAAGATTTTTTACCAAAAAAAAGGAAGTTTCCACCAAAATTATGAATCTTCAACAAAAAAATGTATGTTTAAGAAAGTAGTTCAACTTTTAACAAAATGGTTGGATTTTTCTGACTAAGTAAGATGAATTGTTAACGAAAAATTTAATAGTTGATATAATAAGCAAAAAGTCTTTTAATTTAATATAAAAAATAGTTGAATTCATTCAAAAAAGACGATTTTTCAACAAAATAGGTTATTTTTCAACCAAATTGTTTTTGAAATCTTTTAAATTTTTATAAAATATTTGAAATCTTTCTAAAATATTTGCGAAATCTTTGTAATATTTGAAATAAATTTTTTGTGGAATCTTTGAGAAATCTTCTGAAATTTTTGTGAATCTTTTAAATCTTTCTGAAATATTTGTGAAATCTTTCTAAAATCTTTGCAAAATTTTCTAAAATTTTTAAAATTTTTCTGAAATCTTTGAGAAATATTTGTGAATCTTTTGAAATTTTTGCGTTATCTTTGAAATCTTTGCGAAATTTTCTAAAATATTTTGAAACTTTCATAGAATTTTTGGAAATTTTTGTGAAATCGGCGAATTTTTCTGAAATTTTTTGAAGTTTTGGTGAAAACTTTTAAATCTTTGTGAAATCTTTAAAAATTTTCTAAAATCTTTGAAAACTTTCTAAAATCTTCTGAAATCTTTGTAATGTTTGAAACTTTTGTGGAATCTTTGAAAAATCTTCTGAAATTTCCTGATTTTTTTTTTTAATTTTGAAATATTTGTGAAATCTTTCTAAAATCTTTGAAATTTGATTGACATTTTTTGAAGTTTTTGCGTTATCTTTAAAATCTTTGCGAAATTTTCTAAAATATTTTGAAACTTTTATGGAATTTTTGGAAATTTTTATGAAATTTTTTGGAGTTTTTGTGAAAACTTTTAAATCCTTGAGAAATCTTTAAAAACTTTCTAAAATCTTTGAATACTTTCTAAAATCTTCTAAAATCTTTGTAATGTTTGAAATTTTTGTGGAATCTTTGAAAAATCTTCTGAAATTTTCTGAAATGTTTTAAAATTTTTGAAGTATTTGTGAAAACTTTATAAAATCTTGGAAATTTGTTTGCAAACTTTGAAATTTTTTTTAGAAATGTTTTAAACATTTTGAAATATTTGTGAAATCTTTCCAAAATCTTCTAAAATCTTTGAAAACAAAGTTTTTGTGAAATATTTTTAATCTTTCTGAAATCTATTTAAAATTTTTGAAATTTTTCTGAAATTTTTTTAATTTTTCTGAAATCTTTGAAATGTTTGATATCGTTCAGAAATTTTTTGAAGTTTTTATGGAATTTTTTGAAAACTGCGAAATTTTCTGAAATATTTTGAAACTTTTGTGGAATTTTTGGAAATTTTTACGAAATTTTCTGAAATTTTTGTCAAAACTTTTAAATCTTTATGAAATCTTTAAAAAATTTCTAAAATGTTTGAAATCTTTCTAAAAGCTTCTAAAATCTTTGTAATGTTTGAAATTTTTTTGGAATCATTGAAAAATCTTCTGAAATGTTTAAAAATTTTTGAAACATTTGTGAAATCTTTGAAATTTGTTTGAAACCTTTGAAATTTTGTTTAGAAATGTTTAAACAAATTTTAAATATTTGTGAAATCTTTCCAAAATGTTTTGAAATATTTTAAATCTTTTAGAATTTTTCTAAAATTTTTGAAACGTTTCAAATCATTCAGAAATTTTCTGAAGTTTTTATGGAATTTTTTGAAAACTGCGAAATTTTCTCAAATATTTTGAAACTTTTGTGGAATTTTTGGAAATTTTCAATCAAGAAAATTCATTTTCGACCAAAAAAGACGAATTTTCAAATAAAATGATGAATTTTCAAAACAAAATAAATTTCTAACAAAAATCGTTCCAACCCTTAACCGAATTTCAACCAAAGAAGATAAATTCTCAACGAAAAATATAATTCATAGTTCGATATTTCAACAAAAAAGATTTAAATTTTAAACCAAAACTAGCAATTTTAACTAAATTGCAATTTTTATGAGGATTCATAGTAATTCAATTGATAACCCTTTTAATACATTTTACATACGAACTAATTATTATTTTATTGTTACTCCCTAATTCTCCCGGCTCTAAGGTGCCAAATTTACTGAAAAAATTTGAATTTTTCACAAGTTTTTAAATAATACGATTAAAGAATTAATTCATTTCGCTATTTCGGGGAAAAAATGTAACCAAAAGTAACCTTTTCATAAAAAAGTAACGTTTTAGTAACCGCGTATCAAAAAAGTAACTAAGTTACCAAAAAGTAACCTGTTCCGAGCCCTGTATACAAAGTCGAGACTTTGGGCATTGTTTAAAGTGTCCAAAATAGAATTTGCATGCATTTTTAGATAGTTTCATTTAAAAGTTTATCATCTAAACATTTGATAATATACTTAGAAGAAGATTTGTTTGAATTAAACCAATTCTTTCTTCGATATAGGGTCAAACTACTGTTTGTTTCATTCAAACATTTTTCTGACTATAGATAGATAAAAAAAATTGAATGTAACACGCGATTTTTCCAAAAATCATGAATAACTAATCAATGGCAAGGACTTTAAACTAATTAAAATAATTACAATGTTTGTTTTGTA